>JAJOZX010000790.1:1162500-1192500 GCA_023014485.1 Bathynomus jamesi
TTATTGTAAATAAATGCAAAATACGTTGAAAGTGTGCTGCGGTACTCGATCTGTAATGGTGTAGAAACTTCCACAAACAGTACATATTATATATATATACATACTGACAGTAATTCAACTATTTATAGCTGTTTCCTAGATATAAGTAAGGCATATGATGGAGTGAACCACAATATTTTATTTAAAAAACTAGAAGACAGAAGGTTATCATGTACATATTAAATTTATTGAAATTTTGGTATTCCCACCAATCTTTTACCGTTAGGTGGGGCGATATACTATCCGAATGTTTTGGCTCTTCTTGCTGGGTGAGACAAGCCTCCTTACTCTCCTATGCTGTTTAATCTGTATATTGACTGATTAATTGCTTCACTTAATGAGGCAACAGTGGGATGTTGTATAGATAACACAAGGATAAATAACTTAGTTTATGCCGATGATATGGTGTTAATAAGTCCCTCTGTTAAAGGTCTGGATCGGCTACTAAAAGTCTGCGAAGTGTATTCGCAGAAACATGATATTCTTTTTAATGTTACAAAAACTAAGGTTATGCAATTTCATCCTAAAAGCTGTAATCAGCCAGCTGATATTAGGTTTAAAATGAGAGGTGAAGTAATTGAGGAAGTACAAGCGTTTAAGTATTTAGGTCAAACTATCACCAGCTCCTTGAGTGATGACTCAGATATAAGAAAACAATCTCGAAGCCTTTGTGTTAAAGAAAATATGACTATAAGAAACTTCCAGTTCTGTACAAGTGAAGCTGAAGATACTCTCTTTCGTATTTTCTGCAGTAACATATACGGATGGCAACTCTGGGTGAATTATAAAAAAGGTTCTGGCAGAACCCTAAATTTGCTGTAAACAAATCTTTTAGACTCTTACGTAAATTACCCCCCAAGATGCTCAGCTTCGCAAATGTTTGCTACCCGCAATATCCCGAGCTTCTCGGCGGTAACAAGACGTGCTCAATACAGTCTAATGCAAAGAATTAAAAAATCAACCAACCCGATTATGCAAGCTATCCATGAGTCCTGCCGTTTATCCTCTAAGCTATGAAATTCTTACTACGAAAACGTGTCTGTAAGCTCCACTTAACTTCGACATTACTGTATTATTTGTAATCAACTGTATATATTTCTATCCTCAGTACGTGAACTGTCATTGTATTAATAATATTTGTCATATGGACTACAGAAATACTAAAGTTTTTCTCTTTCACGATGGAAACCCATCGTGGGCAACGGGTCACTAGTTTTTCAGGGGACCATTTTGAGTTGTAGCATATATATATATATATATATATATATATATATATATATCTTTTTTTCTGGAAAGAAAAACTCCGAAACTCTGCTATAAATTGTTGCTTTGCCATTTGTTATCCCATCCCATCCAGTGACGACCCCAATCCCCCATAAAAGCGTCCTTCCTGTTCCTAAAATTTAGGAATCAAATCGGAGTGAAAATATAAACATGAAATTTTCTTCTGCATCTTGAAAATAAAAGATTCAGGAACGCTGCTCGGGGGCGTTCCGACAGGAAAAAAACTATATATATATATATATATCCTGTAATTCATAAACGAAATTAGAAAGTGAATTGAGAAATTCGTTAATTATAAATGCGTCTTAAAATCAGATATAAATAAATTAACGAATTTCCATTTCAAACTATTTTAATCTGAAATTTCTCACTGAAAAGAAATACGTTTAAATAAAATAACTTAAAATAATAGGAATAATGAAGTGCGCATTGCACTATGTACCCCACTTCAATTAATTTGTCGCTCACTTAACAAAATATCTATCTATCTATCTATCTATCTATCTATGTGTGTGTGGGGGGGGTGTATGCATACGCCCCGAGTGTGGGTATGGATGAGTGGGGGTTTACCACCCAATGCTATTTTAAGTGGTTTTTATGGGATTTACCAATAAAAAATTTAAAAATTTCCATTAAAAAAGAAATACAAAATTAAAATATAAAAATAAAATGTGATTCCATTATTAAGTAATTTCATAAATTCTATTAATATAACAAATAACTATCATCTGTACATAAATCTCCTCGAAAAACCGTTCAGAAAGACTAATAAAAACTGTTGTTGGTGACATAGAATGATAATTAAAATTATTTACTGTTCAAAAGATAACTATAAAATATAGAAGTACGGTTACTGCAATAACAACAAAGGGTCATACGTACTCTATTTAAACCACGTTAAATACGAGTAAATACCATTAAATATGAGGCAAAACATACATTCATTATGCTCAATTTGTATGGTCGTACGCGGTTTTGACAGATAATTGCAGGGTAATCGAATTCGTGTTTCAACAAAAATAAATGAGGAGTATATACTACTGCTATATTTTGAAATGATTTGATCTTAAAGTAAATTATTAATTTTTGCATTAATAATATTAATTATTATTATTATTTTTATGTTTAAATATCTAACATACCCCATTTCTGAAATGGAATGATTTGTACACAAAAAATATAAGAAAATTCCATATATATATATTACAGGTGTTAAAAAAAAACGCTTAAAAAGTAATAAAACAAATAATCTACATTTCTCTATGGGAGAAAATTGAGAAAGAAAAGAGCTTAAAAGTTTGCAAACAGAAACACAGAAAGCAGCTTCTTTTTCATGGTTTTTTTTTCTTCTTTTTCGAACAGAAAGTAAAAAAAAGAAAAAAAAATCTTATCTTCATTTCGGGAATGCTGAGAAAAAGGCTTATTAAATATTTAAATCTCTTTACATCGAATTCCCAAATGAAAGAATTGCTTCGGCTCAAACCATGGAAACCTTTGGTTTTTTTTTTTTTAATTTATCTTAATTAAAACGCCGAATAATGTACCATTATACGTACACTCTGCGTAAAACGGTACATTTATGCTTTTTATATACGTTCAACGCGTATAGTTGAAATGTAAGCTACATTTTTGTAAAATAAAAGTGAATTTTTAGCACATTCTTTGAAGAGTCCGTAAAACCTTGGTTCTTCTTACCTTCCAACCCAAACGCAGTGATTGATCTCGCTTCCTGTACTGAGAAGCACAAATTGATCCCAATGTAGAATATGAAAATATAATTAATTTTGAAGAATTTTGTGCTGTGATTGTACCCTGCCATTTTTGGCCTCAATGTGTCATTATCGCTTTTGATCTCACACATTAAAATTACGAAGATTTCATTGCTGTGAAAATTCGTCAAACATCGTTTGGGTTATTATTTTAAATGCAATTGACTTGTACAAATCCATGAAACTCAAAAATTTTCCACAAATAATTATCTTTTTAAATAATTATACTATGTAACACTTTATACAATAAATAGTATTTCATTCAATGTAAAATGTCACAAAAAGACAATAAACCAAAAAAATTTTTAATAATGGCTAATTGCGCAAAGATCGAGCCATGATATAACGCATTTATTAACGATTAGGCTAAAAAAAAACCGCTGGAGGGACGACAACACAACCTCACTCAGTGACTTCTCCGGTGCAACTGACTTTTGAATCTTCAAAACAAACGTCAGGCAACAAGGGGACTAAATGTATCGGTAGTGCCATCTAGTGGTCTGAATACAAAGTGTTTCAAAATTGGTAGTTTCCCTGGAAAAATGACAAGCTAAATACCAAATTTTTATTCGGGACGTCATACATAATTTAAGCATATACTCGGCCTAGTTTCCATATATATATATATATATATATATATTAAGAAACTAGGCCAAGAATTTTGGAAAGATTTTGCCTCCGAAATTAATGCAAATTGCGTTAATTATTTGCAAATGTTCGGTAAGAATAAAAATTCATTTTTTGAATAGTCCATTACGTCTACAATTCCATTTAAATTTCAATGAAAATTGTATGAGTTTTAAGTGCAAATGTTTATGAAGGAGTTTTAGAAAACGTAATGTCTTTATATATAACAGTTTGGTGAAGTAATTATAACTGTAATTATGAAGTTTAGTATAACATACATACATACATATATACATACATAAAAACTTCAACCTGTTTATTTTATCTGATTTTCTTTCACTGTAGAAGAATTTTCAAAATTTTCTGGCTCAGAAAACTTACATCTCGGAAGAAAAAAATGTCATTCCGTTTTCACCAACAGTTTTAACCAATATGCAAACTTTAAGTCATGCGAATTGGGATGAAAAGCAGAACGTTCATAATCTTCCCATTCGTGGACAATTACATCATCATAAAAATGTTTATGACACGCTCTCATACGTGTCTGCCGCCACATTTTGACGTATGAACATCTCTTCTACCCCAACGACCCCATTTTGGCTTTTTATTGTGTTTTACCAACCTTTCGTATGTACCATTTCTCTCTTTTCTTGTTCGCGTGCTTTTTGCTATTCCATATTAATACGTTTGATTACTTTATTCATATTAATGGAACGTTCTGGAACGTTCACTCTCGTCCCCGTATACGGTGAACTTTTTTTTTAGCATTTAATTTGTACTGAAATTATGATAAATATATAATTTACTAATGTATTTGAATGTATTTAAATAAATTTAATTTATTTTCTGTTATATTTCGATAGTTTGGCATCTGTTGATCCGCTGTCATTTGTCACTGGGTTGCTTTGTTCATTTATGCAAACACGGAATTAAAAAGTATGCGTAATTTTAATCTAATAAATTTTTGAACACTTAACCCTTTCAGCCCTGAATTTTTTGTAGGGTTAAGTTATGAATGTGTGTATTTGAAACGTTAGCAATTGGCATCTTCAGTCCTTAAAGGGTTAAAAAATTATTACACAACTGTAGAAAAAGCAAATATAGGTTAATATATTTCGTATAAACTTACAGTAAATCTCTCACGTGAATGTTTTCAAGTAAAATTATCCCAACTTTATCACGTGAATATTTTTTCACGTAAAATTATCTTAAATCTATCACGTAAATATTTTCATGTACAATTGCTTTCAGTCTATCACGCGCGTATTTTTCGCGTAATATTACCTTAAATATGTCATGCGAATATTTTTCACGTAAAACTATCACGTGAATATTTTTCGATTAAAAGAACTGTAAATTTGTCATTTGAATATTTTTCATGGAAAATTATTTAAAAATCTGTCGCGTGAATATTTTTCACGTAAAGTGACCTTAATTCTATCACGTGAATGTTTTTCATGTAAAATTATTAAAAAATGCGTAGTTTCAGGATTCCTTAATTAAAACAAGAAGTAACTTCAGAAGCAAGAAAAACTTTTATTATTAATTTTTATTAACTGAACATGTGCCTGTCGTGTTAATTAATGAAACATGGAAAACCATTTTCACATACTGTGGAACCAACTATCGAAGTTTGTTATGTCAAAATTTCAATGCTCATAAAGTGTAAGGAAATGATAGCAGCTTATGCTAAAGATAGTTTACTTTAAAGGACAGTGTTTTTATTTATTTATTTATCTATTTATTTAAAAATTTATTATTATTATTATTATTATTATTATTATTAGTATTATTATTTAATTCCATTTGAAAGCTCTCCTATCCTTTAAACCACGATTATAAGAGGCACAATCCGTTTAGGTGATAAACCTGAAGAATTAACTTAAAAAATAAGAAGCAGCTTATTTGCGGGTTTGGAATAATTACAAAGCCTTTTCCATCAGTAATTAAAGCAAAATCTCCATTATAGTATTAACGGAAACTGCAAATGCTTTAACAAAACAAAAAATATGAACTAATCAACTATAATCGCATATATATATATATATATATATATATGATGAATAAAACCACGAAGGAAAGGAAACACAAAAAGGTGCTCAAGCGCTTTCGTCTAATGACATCCTCAGGAACACTGAAGTACATAAAAGGTTATGGCCTATATAGAGGTTACAGAAAGAAAAAAAATAAATAAATAACATACATACACACAAACATATATATATAATATATACATACATATCTACACACATATATATATATATATATATATATATATATATATATATATATGCAATAAACGGAGAAGTAAAAATAAAAATTAAAAATTAAAGATTAGAGGATTAACAAAGAGGCATACAGATTTGTAAGGAAAAATATCGATTTTTAGCACAAGATCAAATGAATTATAAAAATACAAATTTATACTGGAAATCTGCCCGGGTTTTAACACTTTGCCTTTTAGAGTCAAGTTTCGATATATATGAAAATAAAATGAAGATTAAAAGTTAATAAAGTAGCGTACAAGTTTACCAAAGATTTAGCATCCTACCCTTTTTATCTAAATTTGTTTTGAAGGAATTCAAAACAACAGGATCGAGTTGAAAAAGACCTTTGCTTATGTTGAAGTTATTTGAAAGTTGGATAATGGCAGACTCAAGAATATTTCTATTGACAATGTTGCTAGAATGAAATAAAACTGAAGCATTATTCCAATCAATACAGTGGGATAACTCTGACAAATGGACAAAAAGAGCACTTGACAACTGTCCTGTCCTAACGGAATATTGATGCTGTTTTATACGTGTGTGCAAATCCTTTCCCGTCTGACCTATGTAAAAGGAATCACATTGTTTACACCCAATTTTATAGATAATGCCTGAATTATTGGTAGGGCTATTTTTTACTATGATATTTTTCACAATATTGTTATATGAAAATACTACATTAATATCCAAAAGTTTAAGTACATTAGCAATGCCTAAAAAGCCCGGGAAAAATGGAAGTACTAAAATATTTTTTGACAAAGTACGAGTGTTATTATTGACACGATAGAAAGTTCGTTTTGCCTTGTTGAGACAAGATTCCATAAACGCAGATGGGTAACACAGTTCACTTCCAAATACCGTTGATTTTTTCCAATTCGGCATCGATGTATTCCGGACTGGCGATCCTAAGGGCGCGGAGAAACATTGATGGAAAAATGGCCTTCTTCGTGGGGGTGTCATGTCCCGAGTAAAAGTGTACGTAGGATAAATTGTTTGTTGTTTTCCGATAGATACTAAACTTAAAACCTGGGCTTTCCCTATGTACCCGCACATCCAAAAATGGGATTGAATTGTCTTGTTCCACTTCTAAAGTAAACTTAATGGAGGGGACTTGATCATTTAACTGAAGGAGGAAGTTATCCAGGTCACGATTCATGGGCCAGATACACAAAATATCGTCGACGTACCGCAACCAAGGGATGCCAACCCCCAGGATTCTCGGAATGTAAGTAATTTCGAAAAACTCCATATAAATATTGGAGAGGAGGGGCGATAAGGGGTTGCCCATGGCCATCCCAAACACTTATTGATAATACTCCTTATTGAAAGTGAGTTTACAGTCTTTGATGCAAAGCTTAATAAGTTCCAAAACAATGTGTGAAGGTAGTGACAGGTCATACTTATGTAATTCTTGGGAAAGTCAAGCATATCATCAATCGGCACTTTTGTAAACAATGAACAAACGTCAAAACTGATCAATCTATCGTTAGTTTCAGTACATGCATTATTCAATTTTTCAGTAAGATCCATGGAATTTTTTACATGTGAATCAGAGATAGTTCCGACAACGGGGGACAAGACTTTGACAAGCCATTTGGAGAGTTTATAAGTATTAGAGCCCACCGAGCTAATAATAGGGCGCACAGGTTGCCAGGTTTGTGGGTTTTAATAAGACCGTAAAGGTAGGGCAGAGAAGGTGAAGTGGATATATAGGCCGTAACCTTTTATGTACTTCAGTGTTCCTGAGGATGTCATTAGACGAAAGCGCTTGAGCACCTTTTTGTGTTTCCTTTCCTTCGTGGTTTTATTGTTTTATTCATCATGAATATTTTTCACGTGTTACTTTCGTGAAATAATTTTCATATAATGAACACCACGCGTTCCTTCGGCTTGCTGTTTCCTCTCTTGTCTCCGGTTGTGTCCGTGTTTTCTTCTACATTAATGAAGGGGCATGCAATTCGTATCCGACGAAAGTTTCTTACTAACTGTCTAGAGGAGCAAGTTCTTCCCAAATCCCTGCTTCCGATTCGCCTCAGACAAATTGACGACCATCCGTTCAACAACTTCAGCAGATTAATTTTAAAGAAACATATTGAAGTCACTAGACAAAATGAGTGGTCCGCCTTCAAAAATTTAAACATCGCCAAACATAATTTTGTAACCCTTATTCCCCAACCGTGGATCCAACCTTTGTTTGATGAAATTTACAACGAGTTGCGTCGGAGAACTACTTCACTTCGTAACATTTTGGATCGGAAAATTAAAAGTCTCATTCGAAATAGTCAGTGGAGTAAAAAAGCAAGCTCAAAGTGTGTTTTGAACCTTTCTTCGAAAAACATTAGTGACGATGCAAAAAGTGCCCTTGGATATGGTATGTCCTTTTTTATTGTTAAAAAACCTTCGGCTTTACAAATTTGTTACAGTCTCGCGTGTTTTGAAAAACAGTGTAATCTCCTCAGTATTTGTTTAACATAGTTAAAGGCCTCGTTTATAGTGCGGCAAATGGTAATTACGAAGATAACTTTCCTAAACGTTTTCGCAATGGCCTCTCACAATTAAAAAAAGATGGGGAGCTCCATATTACTAAAGCAGACAAGGCTAACACCATAGTTATTATGGACAAAGTGGACTACATCGGAAAGATGAACGAGCTTCTCCAGGACCCCGCCACATACAGCAAACTTAGGAAAAACCCGCAGGATGACGTCATCAAATCATTTAATAGTGGCTTGAAACGCATTCTCAAAGATCATAAGGACTTAATTCCGCTTTTCATGTCCACTTCACCTTCTCTGCCCTACCTTTACGGTCTTATTAAAACCCACAAACCTGGCAACCCTATGCGCCCTATTATTAGCTCGGTGGGCTCTATTACTTATAAACTCCCCAAATGGCTTGTCAAAGTCTTGTCCACCATTCTCGGAACTATCTCTGATTCACATGTAAAAAATTCCATGGATCTTACTGAAAAATTGAATAATGCACGTACTGAAACTAACGATAGATTGATCAGTTTTGACGTTTGTTCATTGTTTACAAAAGTGCCGATTGATGATATGCTTGACTTTCTCTCCCAAGAATTACATAAGTATGACCTGCCACTACCTTCACACATTGTTTTGGAACTTATTAAGCTTTGCATCAAAGACTGTAAATTCACTTTCAATAACGAGTATTATCAACAAGTGTTTGGGATGGCCATGGGCAACCCCTTATCGCCCCTCCTCTCCAATATTTATATGGAGTTTTTCGAAATTACTTACATTCCGAGAATCCTGGGGGTTGGCATCCCTTGGTTGCGGTACGTCAACGATATTTTGTGTATCTGGCCCATGAATCGTGACCTGGATAACTTCCTCCTTCAGTTAAATGATCAAGTCCCCTCCATTAAGTTTACTTTAGAAGTGGAACAAGACAATTCAATCCCATTTTTGGATGTGCGTGTACATAGGGAAAGCCCAGGTTTTAAGTTTAGTATCTATCGGAAAACAACAAACAATTTGTTCTACATACACTTTTACTCGGGACATGACACCCCCACTAAGAAGGCCATTTTTTCATCAATGTTTCTCCGCGCCCTTAGGATCGCCAGTCCGGAATACATCGATGCCGAATTGGAAAAAATCAACGGTATTGGAAGTGATCTGTGTTACCCATCTGCGTTTATGGAATCTTGTCTCAACAAGGCAAAACGAACTTTCTATCGTGTCAATAATAACACTCGTACGTTGTCAAAAAATATTTTAGTACTTCCATTTTTCCCGGGCTTTTTAGGCATTGCTAATGTACTTAAACTTTTGGATATTAATGTAGTATTTTCATATAACAATATTGTGAAAAATATCATAGTAAAAAATAGCCCTACCAATAATTCAGGTATTATCTATAAAATTGGGTGTAAACAATGTGATTCCTTTTATATAGGTCAGACGGGAAAGGATTTGCACACACGTATAAAACAGCATCAATATTCCGTTAGAACAGGACAGTTGTCCAGTGCTCTTTTTGTCCATTTGTCAGAGTTATCCCACTGTATTGATTGGAATAATGCTTCAGTTTTATTTCATTCTAGCAACATTGTCAATAGAAATATTCTTGAGTCTGCCATTATCCAACTTTCAAATAACTTCAACATAAGCAAAGGTCTTTTTCAACTCGATCCTGTTGTTTTGAATTCCTTCAAAACAAATTTAGATAAAAAGGGTAGGACGCTAAATCTTTGGTAAACTTGTACGCTACTTTATTAACTTTTAATCTTCATTTTATTTTTATATATATCGAAACTTGACTCTAAAAGGCAAAGTGTTAAAACCCGGGCAGATTTCCAGTATAAATTTGTATTTTTATAATTCATTTGATCTTGTGCTAAAAATCGATATTTTTCCTTACAAATCTGTATGCCTCTTTGTTAATCCTCTAATCTTTAATTTTAATTTTTATTTTACTTCTCCGTTTATTGCATATATATATATATATATATATATATATATATATGTATGTGTGTAGATATGTATGTGTATATATATATATATATGTTTGTGTGTATGTATGTTATTTTATTTTTTTTCTTTCTGTAACCTATATATAGGCCGTAACCTTTTATGTACTTCAGTGTTCCTGAGGATGTCATTAGACGAAAGCGCTTGAGCACCTTTTTGTGTTTCCTTTCCTTCGTGGTTTTATTCATCATAAATATTTTTCACGTGTTACTTTCGTGAAATAATTTTCATATATATATATATATATATATATATATATATATATATATATATATAATATCCTTCATCCACATTATACATAAATCCATTCCATATACACCGGTCCCTGATTTCACATGAAATGAAACCAAGACAAAACTATAAAATGGTATGTGCGAATAAACGTGGATCCCTGAAGGTAGTTTGTTTTGGTCGCATTTATGGCAGATCGCATCACAAGAATAGAAAAACAAATTTTCATGAGAGACCTTAACTCGGGGTCTACAGTAAGATTTCACTTTGCGAAATATAAATATAGAATAAAAAGTGAATTTGATCATCCCCGTATGGATTTTATCTGGGCGTCACTCGCGTATCGAGGGAAAACATAAAGATCCGAGGCTAATTGACCAAAGATGGACTATAAATGCTCGTTAAATCTCTCTCTCTCTCTCTCTCTCGAACCCTTCTTTTGACCATTTTTCCAGTTTCATATTCTTCAGAAAAAGTCGGAAGAAATTCCCTGCAAAGATTATATATATATATATATATATATATATATATATATATATATATATAGTTAAGAAAATAACTAACGTATATAGTCTCAAAAGCTTGCTTTGACCCCGAAAATAAAATCAGTGAAAAAGTATATATATATATATAGAGTATATAGATATATATATACACTCGTATATTAATTATTCAAACATTCTCACTTAAACTCTTAATAAAACTTACAAATATGAAATCTCGAACTCAGTCCAGTTAAGTTTTAGAGCTATTTTGACTCTTGCAGTTCATAACAAAAAGAAGGATATGAAATGTCTGTAGTGACACTGAACTGTAATGTATGTTAATTGCACAAAGAAACTAAAATTGTGTCACAGCACTAAACTTGAAGAGAACAAAAGAAATTCACTGAAACAATTGGCAGTGAAAGCCTTAAAAAAATAATAGAAAAAAAGAAGAAGAAAAAGTTTTCCCTCAAATTCACTTCTACAGAGAATATTCTTTCAACACTTACTGACTCCTCGCGCAGTTGAAGTTATTGAAATCAGTACTTGATTATATACATTTTTTCTACGATTTCGTAAAATTGATGTTGAAAACACGCAAAATAATTGAATAAATGAGAGTAGAGTGACGTTTCGCACCCAATCTCCGTTGATTCCTCTTGTTTGAACAATCCCCAATCCTCAATCGCCATGCAGAGAGATTGGGTGAGAAACTTCGCGATTCCTGTTATTTCATTAATTATTCACAAGTGTTTTAACATGAAATTAAACGCTCTTTTGTGCAAACATAGAAATGTGTTTTGGCTAAAAGATGACACTACTACTACTACTACTACTACTACTACTACTACTAATAATAATAATAATAATAATAATAATAATAATTCAAAATAGGAGATTTGTTTAATACTATTATACACCCAGTTAGCTACATGAATATAATTTATACGGATTAATTATATTACATATTCTCTACGATATAAAACAAATTCCTCTAAAGTGAGCTCAATTTCTGTTTCTGTAAATATTCTCTGAAATGCGAATAATGACTGAAGAGATACTGTAATAAATAAAAATTATTTCATTGCACATTTCTACGCATTCTGTGAAAACAAAAATTTTAAATGTTTTAATAACATTATTTAATTACAAGATGAATAGCATTTTTTATAATTCAGTTTTAATTATTTAATTTTTTTAATACTCAGCTTTAATTATTTCATTTTTAATATTATTTTTACTAAGTTATCATAAAAACCTTTTAAATTTAATATAGAAACGCGAGTTTGAAGATAGGTCATCTTATTCGTGCGAGAGAATTCCCTAAAATCAGTAGATTGCTGAGGACTGTAAATATGGTGAAATCTAAGATTAAAAACAAAATTTTTGAAACATTAAACCAAAAATATTGTTAACATTTGGAGGGTGACCAGAGAATGTGATGTAAATGCATTTTTTGAAAAATTTTCCGCATTTTAAGGGTTAATTTATGTTCCTAAGAATTAATATTGCAATCTGATAAAGGCAAAATATACTTTATATAAATTTTCAGTTGGGGAAAAATTGTCTTCACCAAATTACAAAGTTAGTTATAAGGCACGCAATTAACTCTCAAAAATCATAGAACAAAAATGTTTTGACATCACTTTTTTTTGTCACTTTCCTTTCGTGATGTGCTTTATATAAATAGAGAAATTTGTGATGAATATTTACGGATAACATTTTGAACAACCTAGTATATTACATGCATATTTCTTTGTACAATGTACACAGTAAATCGTTCAGAAGACTGCGTGTAGTTATTTGGCGTAATATAATATAAGCCAGCGTCCGTAACTTTGCGGATAGTTTCCCTATAAGCGAAGTGGGGACATTGAGATCGGAGGTTTAAACCCCGTTGATACTGTTAATAATAACATGTGAATTAAAGCAATAGACAGCATTAGTTGCTTGACCACTGTGCCAAGTAGTATAGCCGCAAAAGGGGAGAGTGCAAGAATGTTGCACGTTATTATGTAATGTTGCAAAGGGGGGTGGGGGGTCGTTGCAAAGGGGGGTGGGGGTGGGGGGTTGCAAAAAAATTGAAAAAAAGAAACAAAAAGAAAAAAAGAAAAAATACCCCAAAGGGGGGATGCTGCAGGTGCAACAAGGAAAACTTGGAGGCGGCGTTATCCCCCAAGAGAAAGGAGAGAAAGGAGAGAAAGGAGGAGAGGTGTTCACCTGGCAGGAGCCAAGTGCATATTAAGACTTCAGCCGAGTAGGGGTTGTTTTATAGGCTCCTAATCAGCCAGTTGGCTGTAAATGGCTTGAGTTGCCAGAGAGCGCCATGTATTCATTTAATTCTAATGGAAGACTGAGTTGCCAGATACCATTGTATACATTATTATAGACTCCTAATCAGCCAGTTGGCTGTAAATGGCTTGAGTTGCCAGATAGCGCCATGTATTCATTTAATTCTAATCGAAGACTGAGTTGCCAGATACCATTGTATACACTATTATAGACTCCTAATCAGCCAGTTGGCTTAGAAGGCTTAAATATTGCCAGATACCGCAATACCGTTGTATGCATTATTATATTTCTTAAAAGAATACCGGTAGTAAGTTTAGAAGGCGTAACATGATATAATTAAGTAAAACAACATTGCATCATTCTGTTTATTATAAATATATAGAAAATAAATATACATTTCAATTGAGGAATATGCATATAACAGTACAGGAAATATATACACACAATTATGGATATATATAAAATAAAATATACATTTCAAATAGAAATAAATATACATTTCAATAGAAATATGCATATAATCGTACAGGGGAAATATCACGCAAAATATATAAATACAATTCAATAGAAATATGTACATAATCGTACAGGAGAAATATCAAGCAAAATATATATAAATACATTTCACTTTTTTTCAAAATACTAAACTCGGTCTTAATCGAGTATAAAATAAATATACATTTCAAATAGAAATAAATATACATTTCAATAATAATAGAAATATGCATATAATCGTACAGGGGAAATATCACGCAAAATATATATAAATACATTTCACTTTTTTTCAAAATACTAAACTCGGTCTTAATCGAGTTTACAATTACATCATTATTGCTCGGCATTACGCAGTATATGCGGCTTAATAATATTTCACCGCTTAAAGTATAGGGAAACCTGTATTCGATATGAAGGGCTTTCATATCGTTCAGTACTATTTTGTTCCCACTTTACAACCGGTTGGTAAGTCATCTTTAAATACGTCTAGAATACAATCAAAAGCACGCACAAAGAGTTCATCGTTAGCTACATTATTAAACACAAGTTTATAAACACGCTTTTCCAATCGAGGGTTTATTTCTACCGACTCGAGCTTTTCAATCGTGAACTCACTCAACATAGCGGCAATTGAAATAATCTTCTAAATCGTTACGACAACTGCGCGTTATATAAAGAAATAGTTCTTCAGGGTGAACGGTGTAGGTGAGCTCAGCCTTGTACCGATCAATTGCTTTGTACCAAAGTTCATGGTATTTCAAAGAGTCTAAACTTTTTAAATAAACGTCCAGCTCTAGACCATTCTCACCAGCCCTACACTCGGTAAACCCATCGAGCAGAGCGGTGTAGGCGTATTCAAGTACTGTATCAAAATAAAGCATGTCCGTAACACGCGCGTCTAATATAGGTTTCAGCTTGCGGAATCCGACGATTTCAAACATTCTGTCGAGGATGAAACGGTTTCGCGTAGGAACAAGAGCGTTATTATCAGAAGCATTCTTCCACATCAGCCGTATATCAATGCACGGCCGATCGTTATTTATACACAACGTACATACAACGGCGTATGAGGGTGCGTCACTAATCTGCTCTCTTCTTGTACCTACGTTAGCAGGTATTTTATAACGATCTTCACTCCACTTCTCAACTATCACGAAGATTCTATTCATCTCCTCGATACTTAAATAAACCCGTTTGTTTGTCGGTCTACATTCCGTTTCCAGTACATAGCTAATGGTACCGGAATTACGCCTGAACACGCGCAACGATTTCGTCACGGACACATCGTACGAGGCGTTGAGAATGCTGCTCAAAGGAAGTTCCATCGTATTCGAGGAGCGCACGTCCACTCGGTCAAGCTCTGAGATAACTATGAGCCGTGTGAGGCACGCAGGTAGGCAGGAATGGTTCGACGGGCGGCTGACTCGATGATACGTGAATGGGCTTGTTCGTATGACCGCGAGTCGAATTGTTACATATTTCGGTACAAGAATTAATTTCATCACTACCAGCCTACGCACCAGACATTTTGGATAAGAACTAGGAACATTTTATGTTTTACTAAACATCTCCACACTCCGGCGCACTATTTGAGAGGAACATATGTTCATATTTTTCCTTTCTGCCCATCAAACGATACTCGTCTCTAAACTCTGTTAAAAATTCACGCAGGGCACTAGCCACAACCTCACTACGAACCTCATCATGATATACGTTAATATAGTGATAAAAATACTTAAGATTGTCCATGATCACGAGATTCACATTTTCAGTCGTAGGGTATGAGTAATCGACATGGTGTAGCATGACGTAATACCGCTTGTCACACCACCCATCAGCAAGACTCATTATCCATACCTGCTGCTTCTCTTCTGCACGCGTTGTTTCTTTTACTTCACGGTGTATGTGAGACTTTATAAAGTTTAGCTCTGCAGTATACTTCAGCACATCGTCTGTGCAACGAAAGCCTTCAACGGTCTCACCAGAACATCCGTAGAGTATTTGTACATCTTGGAACTTCGCACAATCCAATGTGTTTTTAAAAGAGGCATAGGAGGGAGGAATAGGAAGTTTTTCGGTATCCACCACATCCTGGCACTTTACTGAATACCATTTCGTAAACGTTGTGCAAGCAATATTAAAGGTAGCCATTTGAATACACGTCTGATCTGAATACACGTCTGATCTCTCGGGCTTACTGCGGTCGACTGACCACGCAGGGACTCCCAGATAGTAGCATGACTCACGGTCTTACAGTGGGCGGAGCTTAGAACTTTCACCTGCACACACACACACACACACACACACAAAGGAGAAAGTGAAACGCTATTTGAAACATGATTTATTTAACAAACGAGATATTCAAGTTATATATATTTACAAATACGATTTAATAAACGAGATATTCAAGTTATATATATATATATTTACAAATACGTGTAATAAATCAATTTTACAAATACGATTTAATGAACGAGATATTCAAGTTATATATATATATATATATAAACAATACGTGTAATAAATCAATAGATACGATTATATACAAGACGTGTGAGTTAACAATAGAAGCATCATTGGTATCCAAAGGGTACGGTATCATAGGTACCAGGTAACTGGTAACGTTTCCTATAGGTGTTACGGCACACCTTCGTACCCCTAAGTTCCTTCACGCCCCCCAGCTTCTGCGCCCGAAAATTGTGGGTGCCTACAATTAGTTGGGGAGGTTGTTCATCATCGTCCAAACATACTAGATCCTTCAACGACTCAAAGTTAACAACCTCCCGATTCGCATGGTTGAGCGTAATACCCTTTGCCTTCACGATATATTTCATTTCCTCCCCCACCCTGACCCGTACCCCATAAGTCTTAGGTCCTGTTGAGGCAAAAGAGTCGGCGTATGCGTTGTCCCCATACTCATCCTTGATCTCATCAGTGAGCTCGCCGAGGAACTCCCCAATAGTGGGCATGTATTCACCCTCCCTCTCTGTGAATATCACGCTATCTGTATCGGCATACAATACTCTCCGCCCAAGAGAATGCAATAGACCCCAAAGTTTTATACGGGCGTAGGCTGTTGTGAAGCTGGCCACAGGTATGTTTGTAACCCTTGAGGTATCTGTGGCAAATTCAGTGTTGTTGTACTTTATTACGTAAGTATTACCTACATTTACGATCTCCATGACCTCTTTATCGGGGGCATTGGCATAATCCCAGACATCGCTATAACTTTGTGCCAAATGAATGCTCCCTCTGCCGGTATTCTGCGCAAATTTTCCCCATAGACTGTTTAGACACAACTTTGCACTAAAGCGCTTGCCAGGATTCTTTACAATTTGGACACGATCAAGTTGTATACCTTCGCGGTCGCGGTAACGTTGAATATAGGCAGACTTTTCATCTTCGGTATCAACTCCTCGCGGATACCCTGATGCCTCAACCTTATCCTTCAAAAAGGTGTTTATATATGGTGTGAAAAGGTTGGGTAGCTTCTGAAACCTCCACACCTCATGTATCTTCAGTATTCTATAACCATGTCGTACGGCTAGGGCCAACTCAGGACTTGTATATACACCTCTGATCTTACGCTGGTGGGGTATATGGTTACATTCGCCGTTATCCTCTTCCGCGCACTTCACGCACAGGGGAAACATGAGCTTGTCGTCGATAACGACAGGTAAGATCGGCATCCATAAATTGCGTGGGGGGAGTACGTCTACGAAAGAGAGCCCAAAGTAACGATCATTCAAATTTTTTGAAAATTCATTGATGGAGGGTAGGCTAGGTCCCACCAGTTTCTCAGGAGCGCCCACGGGGTACGGATTGCTCTTCATCACGTATGGGTATAAAGAACAGAAATCGTAGTAATGGAGCTTCACGCCCTCCGTAGGTGGAAAGTATAGTCTGAAAGGATTTGTACGTCCTCCAAACAAGCTATCACCACATTTGAGAGGATCCAGCACCATTGAACGCTTGATCGTTTTTATTTCCTCACGGTACACCTCGTCTGTCTCCATCCGTGCATCATATTCATGCTCCCACAAGACTTTGTGAGTGAACTGTGATCCTATAAGTTGATCGCGGGTGCGGGTCGATGCAAGACAGTCGGCAGGAGACCTACGTGGATATCTCCGGTGATTCCGCACTCAGGAGGGGGGCATCCATGCCACCAGCAACCGTTAAAGGAGTACACAGTCTTCACACCAGTGACACGGTTTTCACTTAACCCATCAACCCAAAAAACACGTCCATTAATCTTAATGGGTACTTCACCCGTGTTGCGGGCGTGCTTTATGTATACACCTGTCTGTTGCTGTAGGTGTATGAGCCAGTAAATAGCCTTGTGCCCGTAACTGCGGGGATTGTTTCGGTGAATAATGGCTAAGGTGTCTTTCGGCATGAAGTTATTCTTGAACACCGTAAAACATAATGATGTGATGGTGGTTGCGACTTGCAGTGGATCGCATTTGAAACGGGCTATGTACATCCTTCTAAAGGCCTGGAAACATACTCTAAGCACGCGCACATCATTCACGCAATAACGGTCACATTCATCAGCTATATTATAAGGGTTACTTCATTAAAACTGTCGTAGTATCGATCAAAGTCTTCACGTTCATCCATACAGTCAAAATAATGTTTGGGGGGTGGTGGGCCTACGTAGTTTAAAGTCTCGCTGGTGAGGAAAGTGTAAGGGAAGTATCCTTTGGAAACTTCAGCTGCTACTCCCATCACCTTGGGTAGCTTTGCTAATTACAAGGTGTGAATAATAAAGTATCTTTAAATTGCATTGCCTCTTATCTGCATCTGTATTAATTGTTGCTCTTTTCAATGGATCACCTGTAAATATCTCAGAGGATTCGTGTTCAAGCAACTCCTTATAAAGGAACTGCGTGTCAAACTTTGCCCCGTTATGGGCGAGAATATACACAGTCATTTTTTTGAACTTGTCGGCTAACTCGACAATATAGGACACAAATAGTTTCACAGGACTATCGCTGACATTCGTTTTAAAAACGTTTGTCCGTTTACCACATTTGGGGCACTCGTCACATTCGATATCCATACACTCATCACAGATAGTCTGGCTCACAAGTAAATGTGGAATTACCTCTTTGGTTTCAGCGTTCGTATATGTTTCTATATCGTAGTATACAGTTATACAAGGGTTATTTTAGGCTTAGCATCTTTCATATAACATACATGCTTTACTCCATCCGCCTTATATTCCTCCTGGCATGTAGGACAGTGAATTACGTCACACTTGTGCTTAAATTTTCCCCAATTATCCATTGTGTGAAACATACCACATTCACAGATTCTCATTTTCCTGCACGTGCCAATTGATTTATGGAAATCAAAACAGCTATTATTGAAAAATGTGCGTCTACACACATCACAGTCTCTCTTCTCAGCTTCAACTACACGGCTTTCACATTTGGTGCTTTTACACTGCTCACATACCATGTGACATTCTTTACAATGTCTCACTATATCATCCGCAAACTCGAGGCACCCCTTACACAAATCATGATGTCTCCCATATTTTCGACTTTTGTCATAACTCGCGTAAAGCCACCTTATATTACGGATGGGGAGATACGTTGTCCCTGACAATCCTAAAATAAGTAGGGGCCTTGTACGATCTCTCACACAGCTTTTAAAAACATACACAGTCCTACGACGATCATCCAACCCAAACACAACTATGCGGACATTCATTTCCTGTTCTACCCTTCTCAGCTCTTCAGGACCCATATTACAGTCAAATTCAAGTTCACAGTCTACAGCTAGTTTACGGGCACGCTCCACGACTGTAGGCAACCAAATTTTTTGAGTTCGTGTATTTTGTACAGTAAACATACGTGCTAAGAGTACTGCTATAAAGCCGCAACCACGATCGACGTTTATATGCCGTCTATAAATAGCTTGAGAATTGAGGTTAAGAGTATACGGTATGGCACTATGACCCGCAACACGGTATACATGGTCAATATTTACCGTGAAGTTGTCCATATTGAAGGCTATACTACTTTGGGCGGCTTGCATTATACGTCCTAATATATATTCTACATCTTCAGCCGCCAAACGTCTAAATTGCACTATCACCCAATAATCGTCTACATCACCGTCATCTGACCCGAATCCAAAGGATAGACTCGTCCTGACTTCACGCTCGTCACGATTCTGAAGAGCAAACTCTATAATATGCTGTACAACCCGGCGTAACCCGCGCTCAATTCCATTGCTATACATGACTCTAGGGTCGACCCTGACTCTATACCGATTTCTAGTCAAGGCTGGGGTGGGGGCTGCGGATCGCACCAATTCGAGCGTTATACCATCCTCAACAGAACGGGGGGCGGCAGATGAATTAGGGGGTATATTAGCGGAAGGTGCTGCTGGGGGGTCTGTTGCGTAGGAGGTTGAGGGTTGGGGCTCTATTATTGTAGACTTAACAGAACGGGGGGCGGCGGATGAATAAGGGGATATATTAGCGGGAGGTGCTGCTGGGGGGCTTGTTGCGTAAGAGGTTGAGGGTTGGGGATCTATTACCGCTGCAACAGGCGCGTATTTCGAGCGCTTTATACCTGACGCGGGGGTCTCATACCTCCGCTTTGGACGTGCTACCGGTGTCGCTGGTGAGGGTTCGTTGGCAGGGGAGGAGATCACAACTACACTGTCGTCGAGGTCATCCGTAATGATGGGCTGCTCTACCTCATCGTCATTCACGGTTCTGTGGGAGAAGAAATATAAGGAACAGCACTCAAAATTTGTAATATTTTGTAAATGACCCACTTAGGAGTGTGACGTGTTAGAAATGGACTCTGTAGAAAAATTCAGATTCACGAGCCCATCCACATGTATTATATCTGGACCTACAGGATGTGGTAAAACTGTGTTTATGCTTAAAATCATTAAAGAAAAGGGGGAGATGTTCTCGAAATTTGTGCGTAAAGTTATATGGTGCTATTCAACGTATCAATCAGTGTTCAACGAGTACCAAGATGATATTTTGTTCCACAAAGGCGTATATGACGTTAATTCGTTAAAGGGAAATGAACATACAATCATTGTAATTGACGATCTCATGTTGGAGATGGATAAAATGTTTGCCGAGACATTTACAGTATTCTCCCACCATCTTAACATAAGCGTGTTCTTCATCAATCAGAATCTATTTTTCAAAAATAGATACATGCGCGATGTGTCGTTAAATACGCAATATCTAGTCTTATTCGCGCAACGTAGAGATGTATCACAAATTGGGGTATTAGCCAATCAAATGTTCCCGAATCAGCGTAAGGAGTTTTTGGAAGTTTATAAAGAAGCTACAAGCACGCGTTACGAATATTTGCTTTGCGACCTTCATCCGCGAAACACGTTTAGAGTGCTTCTGCGAACGAATATATTTCCAAACGAGCCTGAAACGGGTTATATTCCAGAATGACAAAGAGACTAAAGAAATACCGTGAATTAATAAAAATCTATCATCGACTGCCCCGGGCATTGCAGCAGATGTTTATTAAAAATATCGATGCCGACTTTTTAAAATGCATCTGTGAAATCTGTCTTAACGTTATAAATTGCAATGTATCAATGAAAACCCATCAGAAGGCTCGCCTACGCCGCTACAAGAACATAATACGTGCACTCGCTCGTAAAAGCCAAACTGTAGCGAAGAAAAAACGAATTATTGTACAAACAGGAGGGTCATTTCTCCCCATCTTATTTCCAGTTTTGGGTCCTTTACTGACTACATTAATATAATGAAGAAAGTGGTAGTGATTCCCCACGAGGTGTACGCTTCACTGCAAAGGAATCCAGACACGTATCTAGATCCCCGTAAAAGCAGACTTAAAAGAATGGAAAGCGAATTGTTAGCCCTATTAAACAGTGAAAAAACATCTGATGAGAAAAGAATCTTATACCAAGAAGCTCTGCAGAAATTTCTTCACGAGTACGAAAATTATAAGAGCCCTACAGAGATTCCTGTGGTTATTAGGCACAGCACGGGGGACGATGGACATGGCGACATAGGATCTGAGCCCGACGATACAGCTGACCAACCAAAAAGATTAGCCACACAACATATCGAACATGTATTAAAAAATACCCTCCCACTTACATTGAGGAGTAAAGGCTTAAGTCTTTATAATCTATTGAATGAGGATCCCGCCATACAATGGACCGATACAGGGGAGATCATTGTGGAAGGATCAAAGGTACAGGGATCGAATATCGTAGACATTGTCCATGATCTGGTGAGAAAGTGGGATAGGCCATCACCATCAGGATGGAAGCATATTAAAGCAAGACTACAACAAATAAATGTCCCTAAAACGTTGATTGGAAATCTGAACAGGTTAAAAAACTTGGAACATGCAACGCCTGTGACACAATTGACGGCGCCGTCACCCCCGGCGGTAACACCTTTGAAGAGGAGCAAGAAGAGGTTAAACCAACCCTACCCACGTGCCTCTAAAATACGCAAATGGCTAACGTATTAACTAAACGCTATTATGACATTTCTACCCCCATCCTCTTACGGCGGCGTAGATAGACTGTACAGAAGTGTTTACGGAGTAGGAAAAAAAGATGTTGAAAGATTTTTGAGGGAGCAGGACGCTTATACGCTTCATAAGCCTGTGAGAAAAAGGTTTAAAACAGCCAAGACAACGGCTTCCTCGATTGATTCTATTTGGCAAGCAGATTTAACAGACATGCAAAGATATTCTGTGTATAACGATGGTTACCGCTACATTCTATTCATAATAGACGTATTCTCTAGATATCTGTGGCTAGTTCCTCTGAAAAATAAATCACCTGAAACAGTTGCTAAAGCCACCAAAACGCTAATGTTAAAAGAAAACAGGGTTCCTGGCTATTTTTGTACGGATATGGGGAAGGAATTTATAGGCCGTGCTTTTCAGAACATGTTGACAGAGTTTAATATCAGTTATTACACAACCAATTCTATACATAAGGCTTCTTTAGCTGAAAGAGTTCAGCGCACCATAAAGGAACGCATGCACCGTTATTTTACAAATAAAAACACATGCAGATTTCTAGACATTCTGGAATCGTTGGCATCATCCTACAACCGCTCACACCATCGCACGATTGGGACAACACCTAACGAAGTTTTAGAAAGAGGTACGCTCCCGAGAAGAGATGGATCACCACCACCACCACACTCTGCGCGCTTCAAAATCAATGATTATGTAAGGCTGTCGCGTTCGGAGAATAAATTCGCAAAGGGTTTTGAGCAAGGATGGACACGCAAGATTTTTAAAGTTAGGGCTGTGAGACCTAAAGGTGAGATAATGATGTATTACATTGAAGATTTGAATCGGGAAGAAATCTCAGGAGGCTTTTACCGCGAGGAATTGCAGAAAGTTGCGTTTAATTTAGAAAAAAATGTGTTTAAAATTGAGAAAATTTTAGGAAGCAAAGGTTCAGGAAGGAGAAAAATGTACCTGGTGAAATGGCTAGGGTACCCAGAAAGCTTCAACACCTATATAAAAGCTGATGCAATAATGAAGCTTAAATAGTATACAACATGGCTCCTAACCATTTCTACGTCACACTCCCGTCCTCCTCGTCCCTGTCTGTACACCCTAACAACACACTAGCCAACTTTGTAACAGAACTCCATGGGCACATTGAATTGGGTCGTGATTCGTATGAGGTGGGGATATGCGAAATTCAGCTGGACACCGTCTTTTTAAATATTGAACATAAAGAAACCATTTTTACGATTCTTAGAGACATTGACGAGTGTGAAAAAGCTGGGGTAGCTATGGATGAAACTATGCGCATCGCTCGGACTAAGATTGCACGGTATTACAGTACAGAAGTAAGACTAGGGCCGGGTCAATATGGTTCGGCCGAGGATGTTGTGAGAGGCTTAAACTTAAGTTTAAGAAACTCAAACCTTACGAATGATTTAGTATACGAAGTCGTAAACAACCCTGCACATACACTAATCCTAAAATCAAAGACTAACAGACGTATTAAAGACCATAGAAAGTTCCAAATTCTAGCCAATGGCCGCTATAGCGCAGTCTTCCAAAGAGACACATTTCACGAGACACAGCATGACTTGTCCAGATAATGTATCAATTGAAGATGGAGAAATTGGCTGAAAGGTCCCCAGACATGTGCTATATTTACAGTAATATAGTGGAGCACCAGTTTGTTGGGGATACCCAGGCACGCCTGCTGCGCATTGCTCACATCCCCAACCATAGAGGAAGGAGTTTGAGTATTACATATGACAGACCCCATTATGTGAATGTCGCAACTAATTTAATAACCAATATCACAATATATATAAGAACGATTGAGGGTGAAAACTTCCCATTCGGTAACGGGAGCTTAACAGTGAAGCTACACTTTCGACGCACTGAGTTATAATGGATAGAAAGCCTTTCACCGTCTATCGAGGGATGCGATACCAGCGCGGTAGTGGATTTGGGTCCATTTTTTCATCCATACTACGTACGGCTGTTCCTTTGCTGAAGAGGGGTGCCAGATACCTTGGAAGGAAAGCGCTACAATCAGGCCTTAACACTGCAGAAGACATATTGGCCGGGGCTAAACCTAAAGAAGCTCTAAAAAAACATTTAAAGCGTACACGGGACGAAATCATCAAGATGCAAAGAGAAAAATGCGTGGTGGCGGGAAGAAGCGGGCTGCCCGGAAGAAGAAGAAGGGGTCACGTGGTATTAAACGTAAAAGGCTATCAAAGAAGAAGTGCTGTAAGCGAATGAAACCTATGGTTGACCACTTTTTGACTGATATAATCTAAGGACATTGATCTCATGAATCATAGTTTGTTTACCACTTGTCGAGAGAGGAGTCACTATTTCGCCATGGCACGCTTCATCCACCCATGTAGTTCACAATGCTGTAAATCGGAGCTGTCCCTTTTTGAGCTACCTCCACCCAAGTTTCTATTGAGCACAGTGACTTTATTACAATTAACCCTTTAAACACAATTAGTTCCCCGAGTGCACCTATAGAATTCGTGATACCCAGCTCAGGCCCTTACTTTTTTGATCCAAGCTGTGTGCACATGTACGCTAAGCTACGTATAGCCCATTCTGATGGAACGGTCTGCGATGACAAATATGCTGTATACCCTGAAACAAACTTTCTGCACTCCATATTCAACTAGTGTGACGTATATTTAAATCAGACCAACATATCGGCAGGCACGGGGTACTATCATCTACCAGCCTATCTGGAAAATGTCCTCACTTTTCCAAAGAAGCGAAGGCTACCTTTTTAAGTGCGGAGGGATATTATCAAACAAAGATGAAAATAGTATAAAGGACAAATTTAAAAATTCTAAAAAGAAAATATACGAGAGTTTTGGACGGTTGCACACAGATTTCGCTTTCCAGGAGAAGTTGCTTGTGAACGAACGGGGTGGATATGAAAATAAAGCTCACCCGCACGAGTCCTGAGATCTGCTTAAATCTGGCTGCGGATCAAGAAGAGGGTGCAAAGCCCGTTGTGGTTCACATTATGGACACATACCTCGCGTACGGCGAGTGAAATTAAGTTCACCAAAACAACTAGAAATTGAGAAAAATTTACTAAACGCGACAGTGAAATATCCTATTAACAGAGTGCAGATCAAACTATATACGGTTCCTGCAGGGTTGGCATCGAAGCAGATAGAAAACATTGCCCTGGGAAATCTTCCTAAAAGGATATTAATCGGCATGCAGGACCACGCTTCGGTGAATGGAAATATAAAAGAGTGCCTTTAAATCGAGAATTTCGGACTTAAAAATATAACTCTATACGTTAATGGCACTGCTTTGGGTGGAACAATGGGTACGGACTATTCATCAGACGCTGTGTTACCGCTTTGTGCCAGAGCCTCTAGTAATCTGACCCAATTGCAGGTGATTGTGATGAGCTTGGTAATGGGGTAACGTAGAAGAATTCATGATCAATTTAACCTTTATCCGTTGACATTACACCTGACTAATCTGCTAGCGTAAATACCCATTTAACCCCACAGCAGAGCGGAAACATCTCAGTGCGGCTGGAATTCGCCAAGCCTATAGACGCTCCTATTAGTGTACTAGTATATCTCGAATCGCAAGCCCTAATAGAAGTAGATAGATTTAGGAGCGTTATCACTGACTTTTAAAATGGATGCTAATACACTTCAGAAAGTAATGGAGCGAGTCACACGTTCCAAATTTATCGGCGTGTTTGCGAAGAATGGAAACATTGAGTTTGCCAAGTACGCGAGAATGCGGTAGTCTTATTGTGAACACAGACATCATCGGTAATGAAGGGATTCACTGGATCGCTGTCTATTTTAAAAATAGACAGGCCTGTACTATTTTGATTCACTCGGTACTCAACCCTGGAGTGACCCTATTATTGTAAAATTTCTCGCTCAGTTACATATTCCCGAAGTTGTATGGACCCCATTTCGCATGCAAGGATATTTACTAATGTTTGCGGATGTACTGCGTCTCATTTCTCATGCATATGTCAAATGATAAAGAATTTATAAATTTTTTAAATTTATTTGACCCGTGTCACACTCGCCGAAACGATGAAATGGTATGCAGACAGATAAAAAACCGTTTTCCAATTGTACGTACTCGTTGTATATTATAATGTTTTTGTTCGTATATTTGTAACGATATATTCTGTAGTTGTTTATTGTACTGATTTCTTTCATTTAATAAATTTATGAAAATATATTGTGTCTTCTTATCCCAAAAAGATCGAAAAACACTTACATTATTTCGGTGTGACATTGTTGACTGATCAGTATATCCTCCGTATTCCGAGATTCTTCAAAAGATTGTATAACACGTGTCAAATCCTCATCGGACCTTAAAGGATTAATGTTCATTCTTTTAAAACATATACAGAGTATACAGACAGATCCCCATTATGTGAAGATATCTTTGGTTCGAGGAATAACATTGATTGCCATAAAAAATTTCGATTTTAGCATAATGGGGATAACCAAATAACATTGATTGCCATAAAAAATTTTGGCGAGTATCTATTTGATGAGATACTACAACTCTCCATATATATATAAAAACGAATTATAGACACTTACATTTCTATGGTAGTCCCATGCGTCGGATTGTAAGGAGCGTCACTGCAAATATCTTCAACGGTTTGCGTTGGAAATAATTCGCCACGGTCAATCGCATTGAAAAGATTAATTGCGGTTAATGCTGCAGTATCACTTTCTTCATACAATTCCGGGGAGACGTACAGGTCCATGGTGGAGGATGTGTGACATTGCTGACTGTTCAGTATACCCCCCGTATTCCGAGATTCTTCAAAAGATTGTATAACACGTGTCAAATCCTCATCGGACCTTAAAGGAATAATGTTCATTCTTTTAAAACATATACAGAGTATACAGACAGATCCCCATTATGTGAAGATATCTTTGGTTCGAGGAATAACATTGATTGCCATAAAAAAATTTCGATTTTAGCATAATGGGGATAATCAAATAACATTGATTGACATAAAAAATTTTGGATAGTATCTATTTGATGAGATACTACAACTCTCCATATATATATAAAATCGAATTATAGACACTTACATTTCTATGGTAGTCCCTTGCGTCGGATTGTAAGGAGCATCACTGCAAATATCTTCTACGGTTTGCGTTGGAATAATTCATCACGGTCAATCGCATTAAAAAGACTAATTGTCGTTAATGCTGCAGCGTCACTTTCTTCATACAAGTCTGGGGAGACGTACAGGTCCATGGTGGAGGGAATGATTAATCACTGACGCGAAAATAGCTACTGTTACTCCCAACTGAAAAATATCCCCTTTTATATGCACAATCGCCAAGCTCCGCCCAAAAGACCAGATGTTCGTAGTGATTGGCTGCCGATGTAGCTGGGTGGAGCTATGACGTGTACCAATCCGCTATAACGGGACCGGATGAGTAACATATATATAAAATCGTGTTTCTTGAATTATAGGCACTTACATTTCTATGGTAGTCCCTTATATTATATTTTTACTTACAAGTTAATAGTATTGTTTTCTTGTGTTAACATAATTGCTAACTTATTTTATAATAAAGAAATTATATCCTAATTATATTTTTAAAATAGCATTCGGTTTCCACATTAAACTGTGGGCCTAAGGTGACGTGAAAACTTTATCCGTTGTCACTCTTCGAGCTAGTTGTTATTATTACTAAAGAGAAAATCATGCATGCTTTTCGGTCATACTGCTGACTCGTTTCAAATGATGCATTAACATGCTTTTCGGTCATACTACTGACTCGTCAAATGATGCATTAACATGCTTTTCGGTCATACTACTGACTCGGGGTCAAATGATGCATTAACATGCTTTTCGGTCATACTACTGACTCGTCAAATGATGCATTAACATGCTTTTCGGTCATACTACTGACTCGTCAAATGATGCATTAACACGTTTTTCGGGCATACTACTGCCTCGGGTCAAATGATCCTGTTATTTTAAATCCGGTTCAATAATCCTGTTATGTTGAAATGTGGAAGAGTAAGCAACGACTCCCTGACGAGATGTATTTCGTAGGTTAGGTTAGGTTAGGTCTCTTACATATAAAAACCCATTCACTAAGAGCATTGGCTTTCCTTTCTCACTAGAAACAAACTCTGCCATTTTTCGATTATTATTTATTATAATTGTGGGTATAGTTAACCTGAAAAAAAGAAAGTAAATTTAAATTAGTACACTTAATTTTAAATAATATTTTGGGAAAAACTGAGTAAATGGAAATATTATTTGGATTCCTTTATTTGAACAAAACTCTCGCTCTCTTTCTATATATATATATATATATATATATATATATATATATATATATATATATATATTAGTACATTCAGGTATGCCTACCTTATTTCTTTCGCTGATTGCTATTTAATATAATTGTGTGTATTTCTAAGAGTCGGAGTGAGGTGAGGTTTTGATCGATTTGACTGGTAGAAAGGTAAATTATGGTCAATCGAGTTGGGCAGATTCTCGGAATTCCTTTCCTCTAGCGGATTGTGTTTTGGTTAATTTCAACTTTTAAATGAATTTTCGCAAATTCTCGTATTTTTTCAATTTTTTTCGCATGGAATGAGGCTCTTGTGTTTCATAAATTTTCATCTCGTATGGAGTGAAGGGATACTTATCAGGGATTGGGGGAACCCCATTGACCACGACGAAACCCTATTTATGAGATAAGATGAAATAGTGATTTGAGAATAATCTTTGTGCAGTTTAAGTAAATACATTTATTCAAGTAGAGGTTGCAACCTCTCCTTCCTTCTTCATGCGAATACTGTAATGTTCTACATAATGATACAACTTAGATATATATATATACGGGTTTGGGGAATGACGATCGTCTGTTTTGAATTGTTTCATAAATTTTCATTTCCGTTCGTTTTTCCCCACTGATATTCGAATGTTTATAATAAAAATTGAGTGTGTAAAATTATTTATTTGATAAACAGAATTTAATTGGATTCATCCCAACGTCAGACCATTACTTTGGTCTTATATAATTATTTTAGGAGAATTTAATAAACATAATATTAAAGTACATTTCTTTCTCATTAAAATGTTCAGGGTCACGCGGCCTGTTTTGCTTTTTTTTTTTTTTTTTTTTTTTTTTTTTTTTTTCACTACAGATTTGTTTGTGGGTACTTCTTTTATTTATTTCTTGTAGCACTTGTGTTACCTTATTTCTATACAATAATGTCTTGAAGTGAGTGATACTGACATCGTGTGTAATGATTCATTGAGGCAGTGAAACTCATTTTCTTTTCAGATATGCAAGTTACCCATAAAATTTGAAGCTAAAGTAAGTAAAGAAAACTAATTTTGCTGGGAGACTTGTCTTGCTAAGAAGCCTCCAAGACTAAACTTCTCTCTACTTTTTTTTCCAACGTCAGACCATTACTTTGGTCTTAGATAATTATTTTAAGAGAATTTAATAAAC
>JAJOZX010000790.1:1195000-1196747 GCA_023014485.1 Bathynomus jamesi
TTACGTTATTTATACTGCGTGTTCTTTGCAGTTGAATGTATATAATGTTACGGCATGCGGGAGGTGCCCCCTTGGGGCATTGGTTTCTGCGAGTATGTAGAAGAATTACGGCATTTGGAAGAGTGAGGTCCATAGTGTAATGGTATCGCGTCTGACCGGCAATCAGATCCCGGGTTCGATTCCCAGGTGGTTACCTCATTTTTTCATTTGTTCCGTTCTCTCTCGTCTTGCGCGGAATATCTCCTATACAAACGTCGTTCTTTACGTTATTTATACTGCGTGTTCTTTGCAGTTGAATGTATAATGTTACGGCATGCGGGAGGTGCCCCCTTGGGGCATTGGTTTCTGCGAGTATGTAGAAGAATACGGCATTTGGAAGAGTGAGGTCCATGGTGTAATGGTATCGCGTCTGACCGGCAATCGGAAGATCCCGGGTTCGATTCCCAGGTGGTTACCTCATTTTTTCATTTGTTCCGTTCTCTCTCTCTCGTCTTGCGCGGAATATCTCCTATACAAGCGTCGTTCTTTACGTTATTTATACTGCGTGTTCTTTGCAGTTGAATGTATATAATGTTACGGCATGCGGGAGGTGCCCCCTTGGGGCATTGGTTTCTGCGAGTATGTAGAAGAATTACGGCATTTGGAAGAGTGAGGTCCATGGTGTAATGGTATCGCGTCTGACCGGCAATCGGAAGATCCCGGGTTCGATTCCCAGGTGGTTACCTCATTTTTTCATTTGTTCCGTTCTCTCTCTCTCGTCTTGCGCGGAATATCTCCTATACAAGCGTCGTTCTTTACGTTATTTATACTGCGTGTTCTTTGCAGTTGAATGTGTATATATATATATATATATATATATATATATATATATATATATATATTATATATATAATTTTCAGCAGCCTCGGAGATTCGCAATTGGCCCGTCCTTCCTGCCTGCATCATATATATTACCAAGCAAGTCTCTCTACAGTTTACATGTTTCCTCATTGTCTAAAAGTTCTTTCTTATTGCTTTCCTTATTGTACTGGACAGCACAACCGATTTTTTAAATGGTATTTAAGTATTATGTTCAGCTACATAGCTACTAGATAAGCCCACCACAGCTTAGTTTTCTAGCATAATCATGAAACAAGAAACAAGATTATATTATTCTTTATAATTCTTTTTAGTATCTTACCTACCAACAAATGTTAAACCAATGCTGTTGTAATTTCCCGCATCCTTTCCTTGAATGGACAGAACATCAGCTCAGCAACCTCTGCATAATTAATCACTTCAAGTAACGAACTACATCTTTCTTTCATGAAACGAACCAGCTATTTAAATTATCTAATATTCCATTGTTCACCACAACAGTTGGCAAGACACTTCAAAAGCCAACCTTGTAATAAAAATGTCTACAAAAAAGTATTTGTATATTTCTACCAAAGTGGAGGGCTTTGTAGCTTTGTAACTAGTATGACAGGTCAAACTTTTGAGCCATCTTCAAGTTTAGGCATTTTACTGCCTACCGGCTGCTCTAACATTTCCTTTCTAATGTATATCTGAGACCAATACAGCACTAGCTCTTAATTTTTATTTGCCTGTTTAGGTTCCTGCCCTATCTGCTTAAGGTTAGTTTAAACTGATTCACATCCTTTAAAAAACTTTTTACAGCCTTTCACCAAACCTGTTAACATATATATCTCGAAATCATCAAATTTTCAAGTCTGAGCTAAAAGAAACAAGTCTAACTTTAACGTTC
>JAJOZX010000791.1:0-117500 GCA_023014485.1 Bathynomus jamesi
TTCATCTTGAAAACTATACGTGCTAGAAAAAATCTGAATGCAGTTTTGGAATCAGCGTGAAAAATGCTATCCAGCCACCACAAATTTTACTCTGATGAAAAATCTTTGTTGACCAGTGTAATCTAACCTATTACTAAATATTAATAAGGTAGTTACCATAATTAAAATAAGACACCTTTGTCTTACCTCGAGTGGCTGCACAAACTCCAAAACATCTTCCCACTGTCCATCAAGAATAAGTTGTCTAAGGAATAATGCATCATCGGAGTGACATCCATTTATAATTCCAGTTTCCCTCTCTAAACATAGCTGTGTTATATGCAAAGACCTATTTTGTAAAAATTCTTGTGCTAATTTTACAACATCTTCTTCCTTCAAATTCAAATGTGCGCTTGGCATGTTATTTTTATTTTATTTTGGTCTGTCTTAAAAATGTTATATTCTACAACAAAAACTGAAAACATAATTAGTTGATCATTTGAAAATTACATTTATATGTGGAAAATTCTTGTAAACTCAAATTTAATATTTAGGCCTGTCCTTAAAGTTTTCATTATTTCTGTCAAAATGGATAACATTGCATTTTTTAACAGTGAATTCCATCTACCATTTACTAGCCCAAGCAACTACAGTAATCTAGCAAGATCTTTTTGCAGTTTATAGGAATTTTCTATATTTGTAAATGGGGCAACTACTTTTGTATCACCTGCAAATTTAGAAACTTTACTACCTATTCCCTTCTCTAAATCATTTAGATATAAAGAGTAATGTACTTAAAACTGATCCCTCTGGTACCCCACTTTTCACTTTCTGCCACCTAGATTCATGGCTATTTAGAATTACTCTCTGTTCTCCATCTTCTGATCATTTTTCTACCCAATTTATAACTGACCCCAATATCCCATGAGCTTTTAATTTATATAGAAGTCTCCTGTGTGGAGCCTTGTCAAATGCCTTACTAAAATCCAAATAAATAACCTCTACATCATTTCCATTATCTACCTGATCAGTTACAAACTCTAAAAAGTCTAAAGATTAGACAAACAAGACCTTCCTGATCTAAATCTACATTGGGAACTTGAAATAAGATTAAAATTTTCCAAATGATCTTGATTATTATTCTTTATTATTCTTTCTAGTATCTTTCCTACCAATGATATTAAACTAATAGGCCTATAATTTTCTACCTCCTCTTTACTACCCTTTTTGTAAATAGCTACTACATTTACTTTTTTCCATTCAACTGGTACCTCTGAATAATTAATAGACCACGCAAACAAAATAGTTAGTGCCTCGGATAAGCTTTCTTCCCCTTCTCTGAGAATCCTAGCAAATATATTATCAGGTCCAGCAGCTTTATTTGACTTCAATGTATGAATCACCTGCCTAACATCATCCTTCCTTATATGAATATGATCAAGAATGTCTGAATTTACAGGATCTAAAGGATTAAACTCAAAGTTATTTAAATTTTCTTCAGTAAAAACAGAGCTAAAATAATCATTAAAAATACCAATAATATCCTGATCTTTTTCAAACATCCTATCATCATGTTCTATTGGGCCAATCCTATCATGCTTTTTATTATTATATTTATAAAAACTAAAGAATTTCTTTGGATCTTTATTGCTATTTCTGCTATTTCTGTTTTGTGCCTTGAAAAGTGGATGCTCAATTTTGCCAGTTGAGGTTTACATTTTGGTTGTTAGCTAAAAAATACAATAGTTACCCCTTTTTCTTTGAAGTATTCAATCCAACATGAATGCAACGACCCTTTTGCTTATATTGAGGTTCTGAATATAGTAGACTAGGTGTAGCTGTATCCCTAGATCCTATCCCATAGTTGGATCCTATCTGCTTTGCAGATAGTTGGTGAGGGAAGCTATAATTTTGAGGCCTCTTTGCGAGTGACCCATTGCCCACATTAGGCTAACATCATGAAAAAGAAAAACTAGTGTTTGTCATTTACCATTACTTATTCGGACTATAGTGGATTTAATTTTCCCAGAAGAGTTCCTTGTTCCATGCACGGTCTGTGTGTATCATGAAAAAACCTCAGGAGACCATTCTGAGTTCAATACTATATATATATATATATATATATATATATATATATATATATAATATATATATATACCACTTTCCCTAAGTATAAATTGGTGTAAATTAAAGAATTAAAAAAAATATATATAGGTATATATTTATTACATTTGGAAAACAAACTTGGGCCTATCAACGTCATGAGCTACATTTTTTAATAATAATAAAATCTTGCAAGATGTCAAACTCAAGTCAGCTAATCAGGGTTGGTTGATTTAAATCAAATGATTTTAAAAAAAAAACTGATTTGAATTCAGTATAGGAATAAAAAAAAAGATAAAATGCAAAAACTACTAATTAATTACTATAGTATAGGTCAGTGATGGCAAACCACTGACCCACGAGGCAATTTTGGTGATCCATGAGCTCTTATTTAAATAAAATATAACATCTTTAATATTTTCTGCCTTACAGTTTTGAAATTATTTTATTCTCCTGTTGTGGGAAAACTGGAAAACCTGCCTGGATTTGACTCTGGAAACTTCTTCATATCAGGGCTGTGGAGTCGGCACATAAAAAACTGACTCTGACTCCTCAATTTTTTGTCTATCCGACTCCGAAGGTATATTAATTCTAAATCTGCTGATGATGATAATTACACAAGAGGCATTTCATCACCACCACGTGAATCATCAGGTTACTTTTTAAACCCAAAACCTGCAAAGTTTGAGTCTAATGGTTGTAGCGATGCCATTATGGTTTTTTTACTTTTTATTTATGAAAAAACAAAATTCATTGAGCATAAAACAAAAACAAAAAATTAAATTTAAGACTATGACAAAATAAAAATTTCATTAAATGCAATCAAAAATATAAAAGTATTCCTGCAAAATTTATTAAACTAAGGCCAAGGTTGAAAATCTAAAATTTACGAATAACTTGTTCTTAGGAACAGAATTGCTTCTGCCAGATCCTCTTTCATTGAAGCCCTTAAATCCAATTTAATTATTTTCAGTGCGGAAAACAGTCTCTCCACACTGACCTGAGTGGGTGGCATGGCTGTTACTATCATAGCTGTATCTCTTAAAATCTCTGGATATGCGGGGATGACTTCTTGTATTGTCAGTTTAGATGAGCGATCATATTTTTTCCACTTCTTTTAGGCCATCAAAAAAATCTTGCTTAAATTTCATTAGTTTAACATCAAAAGGTTGCCTATGCACGTTTAAGCGGTGACGCTTTGCTTTTGAGCATTCAATTTTATCTAAATATTTTTGAAAGTCTAATTCTTCATCATTTGAAGAGGATGAGAGGGACTTACTACTCATATCTTCATCCTGTGGTTCAGGATTTTCAGTAATAGCCCTTTCATGCGAATTGCAACCTCGCAGAGGGCCTCTTTTGCTTTAGCAATTTGTTCTTTGGTCAACAAAATTTGGTTCATTGGATCTATGTAGACAGCAGCTAATAAGATCTCACTTTCCAGTAGCAGACCCTCTCTTTTCTTCATTAAGGATACAATTCCATCAGCAATTAATCCTCCAGTTTGGGATAGATGAAATAATAAATTTTTCCATTCCCATAGGAATGTACCAGGAGTTAAATCCTCTGCTTGCAACTTTTTGGTGACAGTATAAGGGTGAGCAAGCAGAGCTTCTAATTGTGTAACCTCCCTCCATTGAATTTCAGTTAGTGAAACATTGGGATTATCAATGTCTTCTAGGAAGGGTTTTAGATCAAGCAAACGCTTAATCATCATATATGTGCTCCCCCAGCGTGTCACTTGGTCCAAAATAGCTCCCTTTCCTACACGTCTCTGGATAATAGCATCAATTTTAGAGGTCCTGGCTGCAGTGGCTACTTGCCTCAACTTGCCTATCAGAGTAGCTGCATGGCGATCTTTCAATCCATCTCTTATTGCTAGCTGCAATGTATGTACAACATAATGCATATGTTGGATTAGAAAGAGCTTAGATGCTTCTTCAACAATATCATCTAAAATTTCATCGCTCTGTTCTGTTTGTGCTGTTTGAGAATCAGTTTCAGGAATGTCATCTTCATTAGCCACTTTTTCTTCATCAACTTTATTCAGTTTTTCTATCGTGCTTAGCATGTTTGAAGCATTATCTGTGACAATACATAGAATCTGCTCTTTCTTAATTACAAAGTCTTGTAAAACTTCCTCCACTAACTTCTGAAGATAGTTGCTGTCATGATGTGCCTCGGTGTCCTTTACTCCCAATGTCCGAGTTACCATTTTATTGTTTTCATCAACAAATCTAGCATTGATGGCAAAATAGTTAACTCCATGAGGCATGGCTGCATCCATTTTAATAAACATGAAGCGTCCCTTAAGAGTTCTTCAAAGTTCTTCCTTTTTATTTGTGGCTTCTTTAACTATAATTTTTCTGATACTTTGTCTTTCCAGAGAAACTCCAAGTTTCTTGCCCATTTCTCCATTTAGGCCTAGAAAGGCTGGTTGTGAAAATAAAGATAAGGCTACACCATTTCTTACCACCAGTTCGATGATGTGCTTCTTGAACTTTTCTGTGGTCATTGTTACGGTAACTTTGTCTGTGGTAAAGAATCTTGTAAGTGGTGCTTGTCATTCAGTAGATTTCTGATCTTTTGTTAACTTTGAAGTAGTTGGAAGGTTTTTATTACTATCTTTCTCAATGACAACTTCTAAAATTTTGGGATGGAAATGCTGCAAATGTCTTTTCAAATTTGATGCTCTGGTTGGTGCATTTTTATCAGAGCCAGTAAAACCACTGATTTTTACTTCACAATTTTTCACCATCATCTTCTTCTATCATACAGTGACACACGAAATGTTTCCCATCTGTGGTTATTGTAAAATATTCAAAAACTGCAGACTTTGTTGGAAGTGTCTTTGCCATTGTGAAAGGGGTTTTAGACTTGAAAGTTAAAAACTTATGAAATTTAGAAAGAACTCGGAATTAAATAAGCATTAAAAATAAAAAATATTATCTGAAAAGAAAAAATGAATTAATGGCATTAGTGTCTGAAATGGAAAACATTGTGTTTATTATTTAAGTGGTTTAACCACCATAGCTGCCAGTGATATCACACACAAAAACATATTTTATTAAAATTTATATTGAGGTTGGAGTTGGTACATTTTTACTGACTCCGACTCCAGCAGCACCAAAATTGCTTCCAACTCTGACTCCACAGCCCTGCTTCATATGGTAGGAATCCAATTCTACTGGCCAGCCACAAAGTACATGCAAAGTGAATAGACTCGAAGGCAGGAGATGAAGCTGGACTCAAAAATCTTTTCCCAAGCAGTACACTGGACATCAAGTGAGCAAGGACCATTCACAAAAATGTCAAGCAGGAAGAGCAAGACCACCACAGTGCATTCAAGTGATGGAAAGCAAACAGTATATGCTGGAATGTTGAGGAGTGGGTACAATAAAAAAGGTGTTCAGTAGAAAAGGAAGAGAAAGGAATTCAGGATAAACAAGAATAAACAGGAATAAGCACAGTACAGGCAAGACCTATGCTACTGAAAATGAATTAAAGAATTTTCCCTTGACTTGAAAATATCACCAAATTTAGTAAACCTTATTCCAGTGTATGACTTTTTATCTAGTCTTATTCCCTGTGCATGTCACCACTCCGACTTGGATTTTGATGAAAATTGACATATGGGGTTCTTCCGGGTGCTGATTTCACTGGTCAAAATAAAAAAGTTCTATGACCCATAGTTTTTGAGATATGGGCCCCCACTTTACCACCTAACTTTAATGGGTAATAACTCCCAAACATCTTACCATAGACCTATAAAACTATACATTTTTAGAATTAGCATGAAAAGATCTATTAAATGCTACCACATTCAAATGTGTAGAACAATAATGAAAATTTTCCCCCCCTTTATTTTTATTTTTGACCCCCACTCCACCTAGGCAGTGAAATCCCAAAAAAAAAATTTCATTTATTAAACTTCCATTAATTGTTAAAAGATACAAACAATAAAAACATGGGTATCAAGTTGCAAGATATTTTAAAAATTATTGAAAAAATATGTACATTGTGAAATTTTGACATTTTTACGCCTGCAGACTAAAATAGAGAACTACAAATGATATGTTCACATTAGGGTGTGAACGTTGCCCTCCAAAAATCAAAAAATGGTCCTACAATGCTGTTCAAAGTTTTAGTGTTGTGTATTTATCTAGGAAACACCCCTGTAAATTTTCTTGGAGATCGGTGCATGTTTGAGCTAGCACCATCGTACCAGCAAGTATTGCTATTTCAGCTTATGAACTTCATAAATAAGTGTGAAAATAGCACATTTTATCAGATTTTCATTTCCGGGTCTGGAACGCTGACCCACAAATTTTCCACGTATTATTTTATTGCATTTAATTTTAATGATGCTCTTTTCTTTTCCCTTGACAGTGATTTGATGTTGTGAATAGAGAATTTAATCATGGATACACGGCAAGATGATGAGTATGTCAGAATGTTATTGGGCACCGTACCTCGAGAAGAAGAAAAGGAGGAAAAGGAAATAAAGGGCTGCAAACTGCCAACTAATAGGCAGGTCTTACTATGTCTGTTAGCAAACCTTCGGGATATGCATTGGGACCAGGCTTTATCTGCCACCATTGACAATGTGCTTTTGCATTACCAGAAGGCGAATGTCCCGACCATTACAGGCAGGAACAATATTGGCCGAGTGATTAAAACTTACTATGGCAAAGACTACATGATGCTTATGAAAAAGAATGAGGATAGAAGATGGGCTGATGATCCTGGAATTATGAAGTTTAAATCAGAATTGAGCCTGATGATGAAATTTTATAAGAACACAGTGTTGAAAGACATGGCAGCTGCGAAAAAGGGGAAAACTCAGGCCAAACAAGATGCCATCGATACTGACATACTCTTTATGAAAAGCATGCTAAGTGACAGAGTAACTACCTACTCTGGGGTAAACAAAGTACTCACAGAAAAAGTTCAGAAGCGACAGAAAAGGCAGATGCGAGAAGCGACAAGAGAGAGAGCAATGTGATCATGCTGAGAATGTACAGGCTGATATTGATTCACCTATTAGCTCTGATGAGGCCAGCACTGCTGAACCAGAGAGAAAACATCGGAGAACAGTGAAAGAGGGAGTTTCAATTTTTGTGCCCCATGATATTCTGAAGTTGGCAGAACTTGTTTCATGCAGTGTTCGAAACAACATCTCGCCGACCCAGCTGAGTGCAATTGTGTACTCCCTTGTATCTGCATGTGGTGGAGATACATCAAAGCTGAGTCTAAATGCAAGGATGGCCCACCGATACCGAGCTTCCATCGTGTCAGAAATAAGTTTAAAAATCATGGATGAATGGCAACCATCAGACAAAGTACTGGTGCACTGGGATGGTAAACTTATGGACACGCTGGATTCCAAAGGCACTGATGACCGCCTGCCCATTCTTGTGTCTGTGTCAATGGCACAAAGCTTCTTGGAGTCCCACCTCTTCCGCATTTGACTCAAAAAGCTGGCCTGGTTCAAGGAGACTTGATATCAACAGCAACCAAACAACTTCTGGTCGATTGGGAGTGTGAACAGAATGTCGTTGGTATGGTTTTCGACAACTTCATCCAATACAGGTAAACCTATTTCAAACATCAGTGTGAATTTATCACGACATTAATACCAAAATACAGTGAATGATTTAACAGAAATCTACAAAAAGCATGTGCCTGAAATGGTGGCCTTAAACTACAATTACATTTTTTTTTCAGGACAAAAAACAGCTGCTTGCGTCTCTCTCCAAAAGGAATTAGAGCGTGCCATATTCTGGTGCGCCTGTCGCAGGCATGTGGGCGAAGTCATACTAGGTGTTTGCTGGGATTGCTTGAAAGTGGAGGGCTCTTCAAGTTCAAACATAATGGTTTTCCAGAGGTGAGTCATAAGCTTTACAAAATAACAAGGAATATTATTATCTAATGAACAAATTTAGTGGAATTTCTTTTATTAGACTTATAAGATATACTAACACCAAGCAAATGATCGATCATATCAATCTTAATACCCCTAAAACAATATTATAGATTAGTATTACAATAATCCCAATAATTGCATTTCTAGGTTCAAGAACCATTTCTCTCAACTGGCGTACAATAAAAAAAAAAAATACTACTACCCCGCAATGCCTGGAGTGTTTGAGGAGTGCCAGCAGGAGATGGCTGACTTCTTCCGTGAATCTCTAGCCCAACCATTTACACGTGGCGACTACAAGGAGCTGGTAGAGCTTTGTCTGCTGCTTGTAACTAAAGGATCCGAGCCAGTGAACTTCACAATGGTCTACCCCGGCGCACTTCACAAAGCAAGGTGGATGGCTAAACTGCTCTATACCCTCAAGATTGTTCTTTTGTCAGGCCAGATCAAAGAGCAGTTTCCCAAAGCCGAGGTTGTGACAAAGTCAAATCAGCAAGTTAGAATGGTTTGCTGTGTTCACAGTCACTGTTTATGTCCTATGGTGGATTGTTTGCCCCGTTCCAGCAAGTGCGCCACTGAATGACTTGAATTTGGTCGAAACCTTGGCTGAATTTGCCCCATATGACGCCACAATAGTTGACAAAGCACGTGTGGCACTCGGTAGACACACTTGGTACCTAACTGAGGAGTTGGCCCCACTGGCTTTGTTCTCGTCCCAAGTACAAGAAAGGACAAAAGAGGAGATGAGGAAGGTCCTTCTTTGCCATGAAGACACTGAAGTTACTAAGAGAGTGGGGCTCAATCATGGGGGCTATGGAAAGCCATATCTTCCCCCCGTCCCAGAAAGTGGCACTGCCCTGGTGGACCTAATTGTGCCTGACTCAAGCCGGTTCTTCACCATTTTAGGCATGCCCTATCAGTTTCTCCACAGTCCAGCCAGTGAATGGGCGGATCATGACGACTACCTGAACATGAAACGGGTTGTGGACAAGCTTCAGGTCATCAATGAGGCTGCAGAGCGTGGTGTAAAACTTTGCCATGACTTTCTTAATGTTGCCAGGGATGAGGAGCGCTTTCAAGAAGTCCTTCAAGTAGTTGAAAATGACAGACTCCGCGTTCCTAATCAGCGCAAACAATCATTTGTTTCTGAACAGAAATCATGGTTTCTTGCTCTAGAGAAATAATACCTTGTGAATATATGATAAAACCCCTTAATGTACCATGAGAATAAGAATGATTAACTTTTTTGTGTTAGTGATAACAGCTTTTAATTAAGACAGGCAAATGATTTGTGTTAATATCCCTTATGATGGTTGTGTAATCTCATATATAGGCGCGTATGCCATATAAGCAAAATTGCTATTTTTCAAATTGCTGGTGCTCACTTGAATATGCATGAATCTTCAAACAATTGCACGTGGGTATTTTTTTATGTCAATATGCACCACCAAAATTTTGAACAGCATTGTAGGACAAAGTTGGGGCAACTGTCACACCCTAATTCACATGGATGAAAATAAACAGCAAAAATACAAATTGAACACACATTACATCAAGTTGATTCATAATTACACGAGTTTTTTCAATTCATTTTCTAGGAAAACATATTGAATACGCATTGTTCCTGGCTTTAAAGTTGGTGTGCTTAATAAACCTAAAATTTTATCTCTTAATATGTGGCATGTATCTCTAATTCGTGGAAAGTAATAGTAAACACTATATCCTGATGGGTGCAAAAAGCTAACCTCAAAGTCATCAAATTCCTCATTATAGGAATGTACAAATCCCAACCATTTCTGATCATTGTAAGTACAAACTATGTACTCTCCTATTTTTGGATTAACTTAAACATTATCTTCACCCAGAAAAGCTTTGCTTATAATCCTCACCTCACCAACTTCATCAGAAGATAATTCAAATGTTTTTATGTTATTTGCATTAATAGGTACAAATCTGTGGAATTTTTGTGTTCCTGTTAGCTGCATACTTTTTTTCATATCTGTCACTTAAAAATTTTTCCATACTTTCAATTTCTTCAGAATTTATTAAAAAAAAATTTATGCTGTCACTTATATTGTTTGAACAAAATTCAAACATGTCTTCTGGTGTTAATATTTGATTTGTGAATGTTCTCTGCATACTCACTCTGGCTACAGATCTTTTCACTGTACCCCCAATCCCATCACAAGCGCTCTTACCATGGCTTGTGGCAAAGAAATGCCACTCACATTCCAGCCCAAAATCTTCATGTTCACAAATTTAACAAAGTTGAAACAATTTTTATATTGTTCCCCCAAGAACTACAGCTGTATGGCTATTTAAATTATTCTTCAAGTTTTTTAGAAATGCACTCTGATTCTTTGCTATAAAGTGATGATGTGTCAATTTGACAATTTTTTGCTTAATGAGTTTATAAAATCATCTACAGATTCTGTTTTTTCAACCATATTGCATCAATCTGTAGTAACCCATTGTTTATATTTTATTTCTTCACATTCAGGATCATTAACACTGAAAAGTGAGCAAAAAATTCTTAATACCTTGTTCTTTTGGACAGAGATTACATATTTGCATCATGCAATTCCTGTTGTTGACATCACACACTGCTTTCTTCATAAGAGTTGTGTATTCCAACCCTTTGACACCCAAAGCTGAGAATTGTATTTTGGCATTCTGGTGGTATGTACATACACACACAGAATGGGTACCAACAGCTCCAGCTAAAACACAATGTCTGGGGTGAAGGCTGGCAAAACTAGAGAAGCCAATTTGGGGACTATCTGGATTATTTTTTATAGAGACTAAAAGCTTCTTTCAGATTCATTAACTCCAGTCTTTTCTGCACAGATTCTTTATATCCACTTTCATTTCTGATACTCTGGCAGTCTTTTGTACCTGGGCACAAATGACTAATTTCATCAGATTCGAAAAATTTCTGAAAAGAATCTTTAGTACCTTTAGTTATTACTTTTCCTTTTGACATGGGTTCAATTTCAGGAATAATTCCATCTTTGTTTTATATTTCTGCTTTTCTTAACTAAATATTCAGTTGTCTGAAATAGATTTATAGTTTTTGATATGGTAAATGGAGATAAAGTCAATATTTTGAGTTTCCTCTCATAACTGTCAGTAGAATGGAAATCTTCAACCAGTTCATTCATGAGATGAATCATTGACCTGAAACAAATTCATGAATGTATAATAGCTATAAACAAAACATTACATTTGCATATTAAATTTTTTGGATTATAATATTGATTTCAAGTGTAACAAAATGAGCATTCTTTGAGATAGTCAAATTAAACCAAAAATTATTTTGTGACCAAATGAATTCCAAATGATTTAATGGGCCCATTGATCGCCAATCTTTAGGGAGTTGTGCTTCTAGTTTCTATTATCAAAGGTGAATACCTACATTTTGTTTTTATACTTCAGTTTTAGTTTAGGTATATTCCTACTTAATAATAACGTATAATTTTAAAATTAATACCTTTGAGTTTCATGATCCAACTTTGTAGCTTTTGATAGGCTTGGGATCTCAATTTCTAAACTTGTTTCTAACTTTTGTTTTAAAGAACGATGTGCTTTTTCTATTGTTTGAATAGCTTTTGCTTCTTTTCTTGAGGAACCCAAACCATCTGAAATTTTTTAATTAATAAATATTTGACTCCATTTGATATACAGGGTGTCCCATAAGTCCGGCATCATAGGAGAAATTCATATTTTTCTATTTCTCCAAACCATAATTCATATTTTCTCTTTCTACAGGCCATAATGTCTATGCTCTGGATGCCAATTTCCCATCCACCATTCTGTTCAGTGACGAGGCTGTTTTTTATGGAAATGGTGGGGTAAATTGACAGAACACCCGCTACTGGTCTCAAAACAACCCTCACTGGTATACCTCTTTAAAGGAACAAGGTGCATCTCGGATGATGGTATGGTATGGCATTTGGAAGGATCGCATCATAGGCCGCCTCTTTTTCGATGAACATGCCACTGGAGGCACCTACCTACATATGCTCAAGGAAGAAGCATTTCCCAGTGTCTTGAACGAAGAAGGAAATTTCCCAACATGGTTCCAGCAAGATGGCGCTCCTGCACATTACAGCACCCAAGTAGGGGAATACCTGTACCAACAATTCCCTGGTCATTGGATAGGACTTCGAGGGCCTGTAGAATGGCCAGCTAGAAGCCCGGATCTCACGCCACTAGATTTTTATCTCTGGGGCCACTTGAAAGCACTGGTATATGCAGAGAAAATTAGGTGTTGAACATTTGCGGCAGCGCATTATTGGGGCATGTAACACCATTACTCCTGACATCATTCACCGTGTGCTTGCTGAATGGGTATCACATCTGAATTTGTGTACTGAAAACAATGGTGGACATATTGAGCACATTCTGTAAATAAAAGCTTTTGTTGTGTCTTTTTTTATTATTTTTCCTATGATGTCAGACTTATGGGACACCCTGTATATGGACAATTTCATAAGTTTAATATGTCAACATATTAATTTCATTAAGTTTTTCAGCAACTGCTAAAAAACTGTCTTGAAAGTAAATGCATTATAAATAAATAATATAAATAAAAAAATTATAAATATAAAAAGTACCTATCATTAAATACTTACACTTCTTCACTGGAGTCACAGCAAGACTTTCTAGAACTTGAGAAACCTCTTCTTTGGCATTACTTGATACACTTGGATCATATTCATCGCTTTCTGAAATAACATTCTCAGAAGACTGATTGTGATCAGACTTCACTTTGTGATGATGATAGCAACTCTGGTCTCTGGGTCAATAATTTTCTACAGTTGCTACATAGTACAGTATTCCTTTGTAGTTTCCATTTACATCGATCATAAAGTGATTGGCTGATGGTTCTTATATCCTTGTGTATCTTTTTCTTACGTTTTGTAGATGATCATCACAGTATCTAACCATTTTTCATTACTAAAAATACACAATTGTAAATCTCAAAAATAAGATATGATTTGACTCAAAATAAGCATATCTGTAATAAAAATAAGCATAATTAACAAACATTTGAGAGAGACTGCGTGAATATGAGTTATACATAGGATGTAAATATATCATTTGTAGTTCTCTATTTTAGTCTGCGTAAAAGTGTCAAAATTTCAATGTACAATGTACAAATGTCGATGTACATATTTTTTTCAATAATTTTTAAAATATCTTGCAACTTGATACCCATATTTTTTATTGTTTGTATCTTTTAACAATTAAAGGAAGTTTAATAAATGAAATTTTTTTTTTTTTATTTCACTGTCTAGGAGGGGTGGGAAGGGGGATCAAAAAGAAAAAGAAAAAAAGGGGGGTGGGGGGAATTTTTATTATTGTTCTACACATTTGAATGTGGTATCATTTAATAGATCTCTTCATGCCGATTCTAAAAATGTATAGTTTTATAGGTCTACAACAAGATGTTTGGGAGTTATTGCCCATTAAAGTTAGGTGGTAAAGTGGGACACCCAAGATTTTGGGGGCCCTATCTCAAAAACTATGGGTCATAGAACTTTTTTATTTGAACCAGTGAAATCAGCACCCGGAAGAACTCCATATGTCAATTTTCATTATAATATGGGTCAGAGTGGGGGCAAATTTTTAAATTTTTGGGTGATTTGTCCTGGAATGCCCCATTTAGGTAATGATTTATAGAAAGCAAACTAGAAATTTAGGTTTTTTAGTTTTATTTATAACTTGATTGAATAGAACTTGAAACTAACATAACTCATTTTTTCACAAGGGTTAAGTTCTCGTGTAAAAATAGCAGCTCCTCTGTATGTTCGGGAGAGAGCCGATTTCTAGCAGCACTGGCAATGTTTCCTCCAATACTGAACATGCATTCACTTGCAACTGTTGTTGATGGTGCTCCCAAATATCTCTGAGCTAAGTTCCCCAAAAAACACATTTACTAAGCCCAACATAGGCCCACAGTCCAACTGTATAACAAACAAAACTATGACATCTAGTGAAGTGTTGCCATCTTTAATGAAAAGTATTATTGCTTTGTTGCCAAATTTTCAACACAGAAAATAAATTATGAATGTGTTACAAAAATATGACAAACTAATAAACCCTAGCTGGATATTGGTATCAGTTATCAGCTAAAAAGTGATATTGGTACATCCCTACTTGAAACCTCCCATTTCTAGATGAACAAAAAACTTAACAGTAATTATTTAAAATTTCTTCTGGAGAGAATAAGAAACTTTAATCTTAAATTAAATGATGATGGGGTTAATAAGGTTAGTTATGATAATGAGCAAATAAAGATGATTTATGTACAAAACCCTACAATTCTAAATAACTTTCTAGATTTTGACAGTATTGTATTTTCTGGAATTCTTCTCACTTGTTTATTTATTTATCTGGACAAGACAACATGTATAGGCACTTAATGAATTCACATGCAATAGCTTAATTAAAGGTTTATAAGCCAAAGCACACTGGCAATGCTTCAAGAAATTTGTACTCATGCACAACTGGATTGTCTGCCTAGGAGCACTTAAGTTCTGGATCCTTAGTGCTAAACTTCAAAAACATACCTTCTGGCTTCAGTAATGGACTATGATCTTGCCTTTTCTTGAGTTCAACAGGGACTATCATGGCTAAATACTGGACTAGGTTTTAACACTAGCCCAGAGCTGTTTCTAGCAAGATGCCCTATTACAATGATTTAAGCACTTTTGCATGAATTACAGTATCTGCGTATGCTTGACTAGATTGACTTTATGAACACACTTGACTAGAGACTGCAAAAGCCAAGTGGCTGGAAAGAGAAAAAAACATTTAAAACTAATAAAGATGAGAAATGAGGGTCAGCAAAACCCTACACTCCCACCAAAATAAACAGCTGACAAACACTGAAACATTTTTAAACATATAGTATACATTTAAAAATGTGTGTGTATGTATGACAACCAACTCATGGTGCACGCCACACAGTCATCTGCCTTCCCAGTTTTGCAGTTCAAGTCCTTAAGTTTGGGAGTGCCAAATTATTAGTGCAGAAATTATCACCCATAAAAAAAATGACTACAAAAAACTAGTTCTGAAGGTAGTGGAACTGGAAGGGTATTTCATGAAGAATGGACTACGAAATACAGTTCATTCAACAAGGGTCTCGCAGCCTCCCTTGGGCAGAGACCAAACCACTCAACAAGGGTCTCGCAGCCTCCCTTGGGCAGAGACCAAACCACTCAACAAGGGCCTCCCTTGGCCCAAGACCAAACCACTCAACAAGGGCCTCCCTCGGCCCGAGACCAAACCACTCAACAAGGGCCTCCCTCAGCCCGAGACCAAACCACTCAACAAGGGCCTCCCTCGGCCTGAGACCAAACCACTCAACAAGGGCCTCCCTTGGCCCGAGACCAAACCACTCAACAAGGGGCCCCCCTTGGCCCAAGACCAAACCACTCAACAAGGGGGCCCACTTGGCCCGAGACCAAACCACTCAACAAGGGGGCCTCCTTGGCCCGAGACCAAACCACTCAACAAGGGGGCCCCCTTGGCCCGAGACCAAACCACTCAACAAGGGGGCCCCCTTGGCCCGAGACCAAACCACTCAACAAGGGGCCCCCCTTGGCCCGAGACGAAACCACTCAACAAGGGGCCCCCTTGGCCCGAGACGAAACCACTCAACAAGGGGCCCCCCTTGGCCCGAGACCAAACATTTCAACAAGGGGCCCCCTTGGCCCAAGACCAAACCTTTCAACAAGGGGCCCCCTTGGCCCGAGACCAAACCTTTCAACAAGGGGCCCCCTTGGCCCGAGACCAAACCTTTCAACAAGGGGCCCCCTTGGCCCGAGACCAAACCATTCAACAAGGGTCTCGCGGCCTCCCTTGGCCAGAGACCAAACCATTCAACAAGGGTCTCGCGGCCTCCCTTAGCCAGAGACCAAACCATTCAACAAGTCTCGCGGCCTCCCTTGGCCAGAGACCAAACCATTCAACAAGGGTCTCGCAGCCTCCCTTGGCCAGAGACCAAACCATTCAACAAGGGTCTCGCGGCCTCCCTTGGCCAGAAACCAAACCATTCAACAAGGGTCTCGCGGCCTCCCTTGGCCAGAAACCAAACCATTCAACAAGGGTCTCGCGGACTCCCTTGGCCAGAGACCAAACCATTCAACAAGGGTCTGGCAGCCTCCCTTGGCCAGAGACCAAACCATTCAACAAGGGTCTGGCGGCCTCCCTTGGCCAGAGACCAAACCATTCAGCAAGGGTCTGGCAGCCTCCCTTGGCCAGAGACCAAACCATTTAACAAAGATATGGCAGCCTCCCATGGCCAGAGACCAAACCATTCAACAAGGGTCTGGCGGCCTCCCTTGGCCAGAGACCAAACCATTCAACAAGGGTCTCGCGGCCTCCCTTGGCCCGAGAACAAACCATTCAACAAGGGTCTCGCGGCCTCCCTTGGCCCGAGACCAAACCATTCAACAAGGGGCTCACGGCCTCCCTTGGCCCGAGACCAAACCATTCAACAAGGGGCTCACGGCCTCCCTTGGCTGGAGACCAAACCATTCAACAAGGGGCTCGCGGCCTCCCTTGGCTCGAGACCAAACCATTCAACAAGGGTCTGATGGCCTCCCTTGGCCAGAGACCAAACCATTCAACAAGGGTCTGACAGCCTCCCTTGGCCCGAGACCAAACCATTCAACAAGGGTCTGACGGCCTCCTTTGGCCAGAGACCAAACCATTCAACAAGGGTCTGATGGCCTCCCTTGGCCAGAGACCAAACCATTCAACAAGGGTCTGACGGCCTCCCTTGGCCAGAGACCAAACTATTCAACAAGGGTCTGGCGGCCTCCCTTGGCCAGAGACCAAACTATTCAACAAGGGTCTGGCAGCCTCCCTTGGCCAGAGACCAAACTATTCAACAAGGGTCTGGCAGCCTCCCTTGGCCAGAGACCAAACTATTCAACAAGGGTCTGGCGGCCTCCCTTGGCCAGAGACCAAACTATTCAACAAGGGTCTGGCGGCCTCCCTTGGCCAGAGACCAAACTATTCAACAAGGGTCTGACAGCCTCCCTTGGCCAGAGACCAAACTATTCAACAAGGGGTTCGCGGCCTCCCTTGGCCCGAGACCAAACCATTCAACAAGGGGCTCGCGGCCTCCCTTGGCCCGAGACCAAACCATTCAACAAGGGGCTCGCGGCCTCCCTTGGCCCGAGACCAAACCATTCAACAAGGGGCTCACGGCCTCCCTTGGCCCGAGACCAAACCATTCAACAAGGGGCTCGCGGCCTCCCTTCGCCAGAGACCAAACCATTCAACAAGGGGCTCGTGGCCTTGACTCCAGATTTGAAAAAATTTACTGGAGCACAGCTCTGAATTTACTTTTTTTTCCCTTACACCACTAGATAGGTTAATGATAGTAATCTCTTGAATTGACGACATACCAATTACAAATTATTTTAGCTAAACATAATACAATAATGTACAGTTTATAACTCACCTTAAGTTTATTTATTCATTGCAGCAGCAACAGTGGACGATGTTAGACCTTGCATGTAGGCATTTGTTGTGAATTTACCGCCATGTATGCTTGGCCACTGATCAATGGCTTTCTGTGTGATCATTATAGCAGATCTAGTGCCTGGAGCTGGACCCTCCTTCACAATTCTGCATAGCTTAGTCAAATGAGATGGCTTAATGGATCCTTTGTGTTCAACAATGTAACCAAGAATGGAGAATGTCCCTTCAGCTGGTGCTTCACTCCAGGCAGTTGATCCATCTTTATCAAAATGCTTTAATCTCTCTGTGATTCCTTTCCACAGCTGTTCTATATATTCTGTCAGCCAATTTATCACTGAGTCTTTTGTAAAACTACTTTCAGATCTGGTTCTGGATGGTCTAGCAACTTCAGCAACCTGGTAGTAATCAGAACGTTTCTTGATGTATTTGTAAACTTCATTTAGGATGTAATCCTCAGCTGTTAGTTCCTTTTGCTGCCCTGTGGTATCATGCTTAAATTCAGAAACTACATCATTTGCATTTCCTCCATTAGCTAATTTGGAAATTGTTTCCATCACTCTTAGCATAACAGTTTTCCCTCCTTTATAAAATATATTTTCTACAAATTCTGCACTAACCGTGGTTTTTTGAGCTACTTGCAACATAATCTTTGTTACAAAGGAAATCAATACATAGAACTTGGCACTAATTTCTTTCTCTTGTGGATGATCAAAAAACAATTTTCCACAAATCTGTCAAATTGATCAAATTCGTAATTAACCATGCGAGTATCAGATTTGAGTTTTGGTCTCTTAAAACCAATGATATTGTCAAGAACCATATTGGTATAGTCAAGGCCTGATCTCAGATTTGAAGTGTGATTCTGAATAAAGTCTAAAAGCTCACTTAGTTTACAAATTTTCTTCAATGCATCAACGTGGGCTCTGTTCACAAGATGCATTAAGTCCCATCGAAATTTGAAATTTTCTCCAAACAACTTTTTCATTTCGTTTTTAAATGGCTCGTTGTCCTTACAAAAAGCCCCATCTCCAACCATTCCAGATACCTTGGATTTAATTGCTTCTTCAGATAGTTTCAAGTGATTAGGAGACTTCAACACATCAAAAATTTCATTGGCCAAATAAACTCCTGATTTGCTGCGTACTAAATTTATCCCAGCAAGTTTTATAGTCTTATCTTCTTCACTCATAACTAGAGTTAGGATTGATAGGCACTAAAAAATCAATAATAGGTAGGCAAAAAGGCACTAAAGAAGCCCTAAAAAAGTCGCTTAAATAGGCACTAAAAGCTAAAAAAGGCACTTAATAGGCATTTCTATTTTCCCACTTTTCTCTTATTATTGTTGACTTACAGTAAACCCATTTGCAGTTCTGGTGAATATCAGGATTTTTATTGTAAAAAATAAAGTAAACATCTCAAAAACCATAAAACATTTTATTTGCATCAAAGTAAAATCCAAACATTTAAACTATCTTCTTACAAAAACTCAACTAAACTATAAATTGAAATGGCAATTGATGATTAAAAATTTTTCAAGGTTCTGTGGCGTAAATTGACATCGCCTGTCACTCAATACATTTTTATATCGAGAAAACGACCTTTCGACATCGCAAGACGTAATTGGTGCGAACTTCAAAGATGCTAATTCGCTTGGCTCAAAGTCCAGAACCTCCTGACACTCTCCTTTGAACACTGTTGAAACGTTCACTATGGTTTGCCAACCAGGATTGCGTCTGAGAACATTTTCAAATTTTGCTACCACTTCTTTCCCTACGTTACCAGGAACCTGGCTCAGCTCCTTCCTTAAATTTTGAACTATTTCCACTGCTTCAACAAACGGCAGGTCTCTCTCCTCCAGCTTGGTTATGGTCCCTGGCACCCATCCGAAATTGGCCATAATGTAGGCCAGGTCTCCTCGAAGGGTTTGTTATTTTGGATAGAGAATAAAAAATGTTGCAACGTACCTCTTTGGAACAAGGTTGGCAGAAAATAACTCCACCATCCGTAGTGAAGTTTGGGTCCTTCTTGATCCACTGCCTGAACAGAACACTTTTGGCTGTCTTGTCCTTAGGCATTTTTTCTCACTTATAAAAAAAGCTGTAAGCACAAACGTGAGATTTTATTTAGCAAAAGCACTTGAACAAAGACACCACGTTGCACGTACCAAATAAAATGATCGACGCCGAACGCGTCACAATGACGTATTGTGATCTGATTGGCTGTATTTGGCTGACGTATTATGATCTGATTGGCTGTGCTGGTTGCCTCAGGACTAGCCTCGGTTTTTCCATCCCCTGCCCTATTTAGGCCTACAAATTTAAAAAAAATGCGAGTTATTTTGCTTTACTTAGTACAATAAAATTAAAAAAGGCATATATAGGCACGTATTTTAAAATTAGGCACTAACCATCAAAATAGGCGTTTATAGGTACTATAACATTTAATTATATACATCCCATAGTCCCGAAATGAATTTCTCTAAAAGAAGCCTATGAATCTATAAACGGGAATAAAAAAGGCAAAAAGGGCAAAATCCGGTCTCTACTCATAACTAATACAACTAGCATGCTTAATCCCAAAATTGTTCCAATGTCAGCTGTTATTGTTACTGAAGTTTGTTCTAAGAACCACTTTACAGTTTGTTCTTTAAGTTGATTATCTAATAGCTCACAATTGTCTCGCACGCATGTGTGCTATGATTCAAATTTCCAACCTCACAACCTGACCTATGTAATACAGCTAGAAGTACTGGATATAGAGCCCATGCAGTGTTTGTTTTCATTATGTAGTATAAGATGTTGCCACATAAGTCTTCTATGCGTTTAGTAGTGTTCCGAGAAGATGTTTTCATCACTTCATAAACAGCAGCTCTTTGATGATGCTGAAGTTTAATTGTCTGTCTCTTCAGGTGGGTTTTCAGATTTCTAAACCATCTCTCTTGATTTTCTCCTTGTTTGCATACATAGGTTAAATCTTTAACATTGAAGTAACCTTTTATGTTAGAATGTTTGTCTGAAGCACATGCTTTGGGGTCTGTGCAAGCTATGCAATATAATGTAAACATTTTATCATCAGAAGCATCATCAATATCTTCTTGATTATCATCATCTTCATCCTCAACAGCTATATCTACATCAGGCATATTAGTGTCACTATTTGCAATGTTTTCCATTATATCACTTGGTACTGAAAATGAATCATCAGCATGCCCTAGATCCTTCTTTTCCACCAATTTGAATGTAGATTTGATTAAATCATTGTTCAGGATTTCTTGTATTGATTTACACTTGCTTAAATGGGCTATGGAAATGTCAAATTTGTTGCTTTTTGCTTTATTAGATTTGGAGGCAACACTTGAACTTGAAGGCATATTTTGACTCTTCTCTTTATTAACCACAACAGCTTGGTGAGTTTTTTTTGTTAGGCGCAAAATTGCATTCAATGTCTTCTGGATTTGGGAATTTTCAAATTCCTCTAAAGCAGTTTTGTTAGTCTGATGCGCAGATTCCTCACTTACCTTTTGTTTCTTAGGTGGAGGAGAAGCACTTTCTTCAGTCTGTGAAACATCATGAAAAAGTTTCATTTTCTAGATTAGCAGTTGATGAAGTTGGTTCATTTTTCTGAGGTCTAGCACTAGCACATTTTGTGAACAAACTAAATGACTGCTTTGCCGTATCTCTTTGCTGCACTTCATCCTGGTATTTCTTTACTGCAATATCCAAGCTGTGGGCCCAAACTCTGGGACATCTTGTATTGTAACAAATATTTTGTTTTTAAATTAAAATGTTCCTCCCAGTTTTGCTTCTTTGAATATTTGTTCTTGCATTGACCACAAAAGTAACCCCTTTTAACACCCTCACTTTTCTCTCCAACTTCATCAATATTAGGATCCATTATTGATTATTGACTACCTGAAAAAATATAAAATAAGTAAAAGTTAGTAAATATAGTATGGTAAAAGTGAGTAAAAGTAAGTAAATATAGTACAATGAAATTAAGTAAAAGTAAGTGCTTTAAACTTAGTAAAAGTAAGGAACAGTAAGTAAAAGTAAGTTTAAACTTAACTAAACTTTTCAATTCTAGAGTCATGGTGGATTACTTAAAACCGCACAAGTAATTATCTGGCCAATTTATCAAACCTGGCCGAGATCAATGGAACATAGTCCAATCCTGATAATTTTATATTAAAAAAATATACGTTTTAATAAAATTTTAATTATCAAAACATCGAAGCTTAGTAACAAAAAATAAAAATAATTGTTAAATATGGAATTACCAACTAAACTTAAAATAACTAAATTTGTAATTTAAAAAAATTGGTTTGTACAAGAACGTATACGCAAAAAAATTGCATAACGTCTAGCGGATGAACAAAACCCAAACCCAAATTTACTTTTTCTCATGGTCAAATTTACTGGAGCAATGCTCCCAGGAATCTGGAGTCATGCTCGCGGCCTCCCTTGGCCCGAGACCAAACCATTCAACAAGGGGCTCGCGGCCTCCCTTGGCCCGAGACCAAACCATTCAACAAGAGGCTCGCGGCCTCCCTTGGCCCGAGACCAAACCATTCAACAAGGGTCTGGCAGCCTCCCTTGGCCCGAGACCAAACCATTCAACAAGGGTCTGGCAGCCTCCCTCGGCCCGAGACCAAACCATTCAACAAGGGTCTGGTGGCCTCCCTCGGCCCGAGACCAAACCATTCAACAAGGGGCTCGCAGCCTCCCTCAGCCCGAGACAAAACCATTCAACAAGGGGCTCGCAGCCTCCCTCGGACCGAGACCAAACCATTCAACAAGGGGCTCGCGGCCTCCCTCGGACCGAGACCAAACCATTCAACAAGAGGCTCACGGCCTCCCTCGGTCCAAGACCAAACCACTCAACAAGGGTCTGACAGCCTCCCTCAGCCCGAGACCAAACCATTCAACAAGGGTCTGACAGCCTCCCTCGGCCCGAGACCAAACCATTCAACAAGGGTCTGACAGCCTCCCTCGGCCCGAGACCAAACCATTCAACAAGGGTCTGACAGCCTCCCTCGGCCAGAGACCAAACCATTCAACAAGGGTCTGACAGCCTCCCTCGGCCAGAGACCAAACCATTCAACAAGGGTCTGACCGCCTCCCTTGGCCAGAGACCAAACCATTCAACAAGGGTCTGACCGCCTCCCTTGGCCAGAGACCAAACCATTCAACAAGGGTCTGACCGCCTCCCTTGGCCAGAGACCAAACCATTCAACAAGGGTCTGACCGCCTCCCTTGGCCAGAGACCAAACCATTCAACAAGGGTCTGACGGCCTCCCTTGGCCAGAGACCAAACCATTCAACAAGGGTCTGACAGCCTCCCTTGGCCAGACCAAACCATTCAACAAGGGTCTGATGGCCTCCCTTGGCCAGACCAAACCATTCAACAAGGGTCTGATGGCCTCCCTTGGCCAGACCAAACCATTCAACAAGGGTCTGATGGCCTCCCTTGGCCATAGACCAAACCATTCAACAAGGGTCTGATGGCCTCCCTTGGCCATAGACCAAACTATTCAACAAGGGTCTGATGGCCTCCCTTGGCCATAGACCAAACTATTCAACAAGGGTCTGACCGCCTCCCTTGGCGATAGACCAAACTATTCAACAAGGGTCTGACCACCTCCCTTGGCCATAGACCAAACTATTCAACAAGGGTCTGGCCGCCTCCCTTGGCCATAGACCAAACTATTCAACAAGGGTCTGGCCGCCTCCCTTGGCCATAGACCAAACTATTCAACAAGGGTCTGGCGGCCTCCCTTGGCCATAGACCAAACTATTCAACAAGGGTCTGGCAGCCTCCCTTGGCCAGAGACCAAACTATTCAACAAGGGTCTGGCAGCCTCCCTTGGCCAGAGACCAAACTATTCAACAAGGGTCTGGCAGCCTCCCTTGGCCAGAGACCAAACTATTCAACAAGGGTCTGGCGGCCTCCCTTGGCCAGAGACCAAACTATTCAACAAGGGTCTGGCGGCCTCCCTTGGCCAGAGACCAAACTATTCAACAAGGGTCTGGCGGCCTCCCTTGGCCAGAGACCAAACTATTCAACAAGGGTCTGGCGGCCTCCCTTGGCCAGAGACCAAACTATTCAACAAGGGTCTGGCGGCCTCCCTTGGCCAGAGACCAAACTATTCAACAAGGGTCTGGCAGCCTCCCTTGGCCAGAGACCAAACTATTCAACAAGGGTCTGGCAGCCTCCCTTGGCCAGAGACCAAACTATTCAACAAGGGTCTGGCAGCCTCCCTTGGCCAGAGACCAAACTATTCAACAAGGGTCTGGCAGCCTCCCTTGGCCAGAGACCAAACTATTCAACAAGGGTCTGGCAGCCTCCCTTGGCCAGAGACCAAACTATTCAACAAGGGTCTGGCAGCCTCCCTTGGCCAGAGACCAAACTATTCAACAAGGGTCTGACAGCCTCCCTTGGCCATGGGCTAAACAACAATGGTCTTATGGCCCCCCCTTGGCCATGGACCAAACAACAATGGTCTTATGCCCCCCCCCCCTTGGCCATGGACCAAACAACAAAGGTCTTATGGCCCCCCCATAGCCATGGACCAAACACAAAACCAGTACAGGATTCAAAGCTCCAAGCCCTCCAGATCTACCTGTGGAGGCGTAACATTTACTCTACTAAAACTATGGGTATTGACTAGTCTGAAGTGGTAGGTGGTTTGAATATAGTACAAACTCTTTTAACCAAACAACTAGTGATGTGAGGCGAGAATATTCTCCAAAATATTATTTGCTGAGAATATTCGAGAATTTTCTTTTTTCTTAGTTTTAAAACATTTTTAGATTGTTTTGCAGCTTTTTATAAAATTCTAGAATATTTCAGAACCTTATGGAACTTTCTAGAATGTGAGAGAATATTCTAGACAACTCCAGAACATTCTAGAATACTCCGGAATTGGGAGAAAATAGTATATAAAGGATGGCAAATTGTTTCCTTGATTAGTTGTGGTTGTGTATATCAAGAGCAAGTATCTACATGTGATTTCCTTGTGAATTGTGATAATTGTCTTGAGTTTTTTATGGTAGGTAGTTCTTTTTGAAGCATTTCTTTCTTTGCCATTTTGGATAATATGCACACACACTCGAGAAATTCACTGTTACTAACATTTACATATTTAGTTATAACACCATACAAAATTTCATGGGAAATTTTGTATTAACAAAATTATGCACGATTTTATTTTCAATGATTTTGGTTCAATTGAAATTGAATACTTCATTACAAGGGATATTTTTTCCTTCTAAACTGTTCTGCGATATATTTTATTAATTTCTATATATAATTTTGAAAAAATCAAATAATTAAAAAAAAAAAAAAAAAAAATTTTTTTTCATAAAAAAGCTGATACTGAAAAACTGAAATTGAACACTTAATTATTACAAGGGATATTTTTTTTGTTTCTAAAGTGTTTTGTCTGATATATTTTATTAATTTCTATATAGTTTTTAAAAAATCAAAAAAAATCATGATTTTTTCATAAAAAAATAAATTGATTTAATCAGGTGATTAAATCATTTTGATTTAATCACTGCCATCCCTGGTAAATCCTGTACTTTGAAGTGAAATACAGTCTTTATACAATGATTCAATACATTTTTTGCATTAGTTAATTTTTTTATTTCTTCACTCATCCTATCATTCACTTCTGACTTAGAATTTCTCCATTTTGACAGGAACTGAAGTTAAGTTGTATCGGAATAGTTGAAAAACCTTTCAGATGTTCTAAAAAAGAAAATTCTCAAAAATTCTCAAAAATTCTCAGTTCGGAGAATATTCTCCTAAAGATTATTCCCAAGAATTTTACATTACAAACAACACAACATAGAAGTACAGTACATTTCAATTAACTCACCAACGTAGAAGTCACTCACAAACATAAATTGTAAACAAAACGAAACATAACAAAACCAGCATTTAAAAACTGGTGACTTATAAAACTTAGACAAATAATGAGCAAAGTTAAAATGCTTAATAACTTTACTTTAATTCCATAAATTTCCTATACCTAAGGGGAGTCAAACTGATTGACATAACTTTAACTAAACTTGAGAAGCTAGCCTCTTGAACTTTTATATTTAAATAGGTCTTGAGTAACCTTTCTCTTTTTAAATTCCTACTTCATTCCTTTTAACCCATTTCACATTGTTTAAAACACACTGTTTGTCAAAAAATTTAATCTATAACCTACAAATTTTTTTCTGAATAACAAATTGCACAATTGCGCAAATATTGCACTAGTTGGTGCACTGCACTTCTTGTTTATATGTATGTGGGCTCTTTCTTTATGCGCATGCGTGCATTCAATAATACAGTTGAGCAAGGAAGCATCTGCGTGTGTGTGGGTTTTTTTTTGTGCATGTGTGCATCCATTAATATAGTTGCGCAAGGGAGCATCTCATTTATAAAAAATCATGGCTCATGAAGGTTGTGAGCAAATGTCCTATATGCTAATTGCAGAGGTGTTTAATAACAATGAAAAAGCATTAAGGATTTTTGAAGAGCATGGTGTAATCCCATCCTCAAAGTTGGGACCATCCTGCAACAGTGGATTTGTTAGGTTAGGTTAGTTTTAGTTAGTGACAAAAATAAACCTCAACTGTATTCAGTATCTCCTAAAACGACTTTCTATATGTAACATTACTGGTTACCATTCAGACTAGAAATTTAACTCTTTTTCAAACATCTTATCATGCTTTTTTATTATTATATTTATAAACACTAAAGAATTTCTTTGGATCTTTATTGCTATTTCTAGCTAGACTTAGTTCACTATGCCTTTTGCTCTTCCTAATTAAACTATTTAGCTTAGTTCTCAACTATCTATAATATAATTATCCAAGTCCAAAATACTATCACTGTCTTTCAATTCCCTGAATGCCCTTTTTTTATTTTTAATCACTTTAGCTATTTTAAAACCAAATGAAAATGTTTTAATAGAATTAACAAATAGATTTCATTCATTTTCTATAAATGAAGAAAATAATCAATATAGGGAAACTCAATTCAATAGTAGTAAAGGTTTCAAGTTAAACCCAAGCAATGTAGGAAGTTTCTGTAATTGGAGATTCCCAAGTCAGAGGCCTAGGAACTATGTTACCAAAAGGAAGCATAGTTTATTGCTATCCGGGTGCAACCATTGATAGGGTAAAGTAAAAAATCAGTGAAAAAACTTCGGGTATTGATTTAGTTTCTCCAAAAAACGTAGTTATTCATGCTGGAGGTAATGCTGTAATGCTTAAGCCATCAGATGAAATCTTAAAAAGTTAATGAAATCTTGGTAAAATTAAAAGGTAGGCAGGCATAAGTCACAGGTATTATTCCAAGGATGAGTGAAAGTAATAAATGGTTCTCTAGGACTTTTAGCATAAATAATAGGCTCAAAGAACTATGTAAACAAGTAGGTATAACATATATTGATCTATGGAACAAATTTTATTAGAAAAGAGAATTGTATAATTAAGATGGGGTTCATCTTAATACAAGAGGTAAGGATGTACTCTGTAAAATTTTATTAACTGAAATCCAAAATGAAAATGTAAAAAACCTGGGTATGTCCCATTGACTACCAAATGGTAGTTCACTGAATAAAATATCTCAAAATAATAATGACAACTGTCAAAAACAAATAAATATAGTAAAAATTAAAGAAACAAAATTAAAGATGGTAAAGACCAAAGTCAGCTGATAATAGATCCAAAATTAAAGAAAATGTTGCAGGTTCTCTTTCATTATTTTATGTAAATGCAAGAAGCATCAGAGATAAGATAGATGAATTTAAAACATATGTTGAAATTGAAAAACAAGATATCATGATCATAACTGAGACGTGGACAAAATTTAGCAGTGTACCAAATCAATTAAGTGAGCGAGATAATACAGTAGACTCACAACTTACACAGATTTTTCTTACGTGGTTTCAACTATACGTGGGTTATAATTTTACAATTTTGGTGCTTTAAGGCAGCATACACACATCTCACCTTCATCCACATTCGCAACACCATGGAGGATGGCACTAACAAGAGTGTTATGACATGCTGGAAGGAATTCAACATTGCCAATTGCATCACTTTTGTGTTATAGGTATGTTTATACGTATAACAGTTACAATATATAGTGATTTAAGGGTGATTTAGGAGATTTGGTTTCTGACTTTATGCGGTTCTTGGCCTTACACAGGGTCCCAGGAATGTAACCCCCACGTAAGTTGCGAGTCTACTGTATTATTACAGAAATCCCCTGTGTTAACGACCTTCACATTAGCAGAAACTTCACTTGGACAGACTAAATCACTGTCTGGTCATTAACATTCAAATTAATGTAATACAGGTCATTAAAGTGAAGATTTCCACTAAAGTCTATTAGCATCACTGAACTTCACTTTAGCGGACTCTGAGTCGTTAAAGTGAAGGTAACACCACCGGAATATTATTGGAACCAGCCCTCGGATGAGGTTGCGGTCAGTTGATTCCTGTTGTATTGCGTGGGCAGTGGTGGTGAGTGGTTGTGTATGTGCATAGTGCTGCTTCCAAGTGTAGTGCATGTTAGGCATTCTTTTCTGTGATGTTACATAGCTAATTACATATAATTATTTATATTTAGGTATCTAAATGTCATTTATTTATGAATACTGTATGTATGTACTGTATGTGATTATATGTTTTTATTTCTTATTATTGTGTTACACAAGTCTTATCAGTTCATAGCATTTTTTTGAGTTCAAAGTGACTTATCAGTTAATAGCAGTAAATATAGGAGTACAGTGATAGTCTGTGCTTTAACAGTGTATGTACATACTTTACTTAATTATTGCCTACTCATACAAACTTTATTTTCTGAACAATGGCATCCACAAGTGGTACTACTGGTGTCAAACAGAAAAGGCATACAATCTCCATTGAAGAGAAGAAAGCAATTCTCACTGACATAGAACAAGGGTTAAGTGTAGCGCTTGTTATGCAGAAGCATAAGATAAGCAAGACCACCATCTACGAAGTCAAGCAGAAGCGTAATGAAATACACACCTATGTGCTAGACAGTGAATCCAGAGGCAGGAGTTTGAAACAGTCTCGCTTGAACATGTCCTACAAGAAAAATGTAGATGTGGCTGTGTACACATGGTTGAAGCAGCAACAGATCAAGAATGTTCCAGTCAGAGGAATCAACATCCAGTTGGCAGCTAAGCATTTCGCGCAGGAGTTCAACAACATGGACATTAAAGCAAGAGGTGCCTGGCTGTATTGTTTCCAGTGCAGGCATGGCTTATCGAACAGAAAGCTTATGGGAGAAGCAGCCAGTGCGGACCTGTCTCAAGTGGTTGTGTGGCTGGGGTTGCTTCCTACCAGCTGTATAATGGCAATGAGACAGGCTTATTTTGGAAGAGTATGCCCACAAATACACTGGCCCACAAGACTGACAAACAGCGTGTGTCTGTGTTGGCCTGCGCAAATGCTGATGGCACGCATAGACTGAAGCCTTTGGTCATTGGAAGATCAGCCAAACCTCGTGTACTCAAGGACTGCATGCATGAACTTCCAGTCATCTACAGGAGCAGAAAGAAGGCCTGGTTCACGCGGACTATTTTCCACGAATGTTTCCACAAGTTCTTTGTTGCGCAGGTGAAGGTATACCAGGAACATGTTTTGAAAATAAGCCCTGAAGATGTGAAGGCTGTCCTCTTACTAGACAATACGCCAGCACACCCACATGCAGAGGAACTCGCAAGTGAGGATGGCAAAATCAGAGCTATGTTCCTCCCCCCTACTTCCATGTCAGTAATAATTTCAGTAATGAATCAGAAGTTTGTATAAATTGTCTGAAATTAATTAATAAACAAGCAAAACCTGAAGAATTATTCAGACTGCCAGAAGCAATAACTAGTAGTACTGAAAGTACAACTACTTCACCTGACATAGCCCCAGAAAAAATTTCAAGAAAATGTACTGAAATGGATAAAGATATTCAACGAGAAGATCTTAATGCAACTTTGGAGCAACTTCATGTTACCCCAGTGAAATTACGTAAGTAACTAGCTATTAATGTGTGTACAGATAATGCATTTTAATACGGTACTGTCAGCTGAAATTTAATTCAGATATAGTTGTCTTTTACCTAATACATATATATATGAAATTATCTAAAAAATATACTTCAGTTCAGAAATTCAGATTGTTGCCACTAGATATGTCATACTTATATTTATTAATTAATTGTATTTCAAATATTTTTCCAATGCCCTGAGCAGTGGAAGCAGATCAAAGGCAGTTTCACAAAAATACAAAAAACCTTCAACCTCCCTCAAGAGGAAGTTGGAAACTGCATTTGCCACTGAAGTTCAAGATGTTGGTGAGCCACTGAGTAAACAGCATCTCAAAGAAGCAGATTTGGAAAGGTAAGAAACTAAAAATAATTAATGAGATGACTTTGAACTATTAATGTATGTATGTATGTAAATACCTGTATATAGGTACAGTATTATAGGTTATCATGTTTGGATATATATGTAGACATTAGCTATATTTCCTAAAATGTGACCTCATCCCATATACTAAATATACTGGTATATAATCAAATTCATGAAGTACAGTACTTCCTTAATTCTTGAATAATATAAATCATGTACTTACATCCTTAATATTGTACAGTAATTTGGGGTTATGTTTTTTTTATAGGTATGAAAACCTCATGAGTAATCTTGTACAAGACTTCAAATCCACATTATTGTACAAAAGGAGGCTTCAGATACTTACACACTCACCATTTCCTATTTCTAGGACAATGGATTTGTTTGGTGCAACTAGATACATGGTTGACAAAGCCAGACATTTGAAGCATACATTTGGTATTATGCCACAGATTCCTATCTACAGTAAAGGAAAAATACTAACTGAAGATATAATCTCTGAAATAAAGGAATTCTACAATGATGATGAAGTCAGTTGTTTGTGTACAGGGAAATCCGATTGTGTTAGCATAAGAAATAAAGATTGTGAAAAAGAGTACAAGCAAAAATGTCTTACTAGGAAATTTAAAAGAACTATATTCAAAATATAAAGAAAACAATGATAATAGCATAGGGTTTTCTACCTTTGCCAATCTGAGGCCTAAATTGGTGTGTAATTGCTGGAGGCAAAGGAACTCACTTAGTTTGTGTTTGCACCCACCACCAGAATCCTAAACTCATGGTATCAGCAATTGCAGAGAAAAACTTAACCTACAGTGCCCGCAAAAAGTATCCGATCACCCTGGAAATTTGTATTTTTTACATAAAATACAATGTTTAAATGTATACTAACCTTATATTAGTATTTTGTCATCTGTCCTTTGGTTTGGATGACTTGTTCTAGACGTTTTGGCATGGATTTAATCAAGTTTTGACAAACTTCCACCGATATTTCCTTGCACCATACCTTTTTGATGGCTTCTTGTAATTTTTCGACTGAGCCAGTGTCGTGGCATTCAACCTTATTTTTTATTATTAGCCACATATTTTCTATCGGATTGAGATCTGGACTATTACCAGGCCAATCCAAAATATCAAATTTATTGTCAGTAATCCATTTTGTCACTATTTTGGCCCTGTGACATGGTGCACCATCATGCATGTATGTTTTTGTCCTTTGGATTGCCATTGCCATTGGAAGTTTATCCTGTAGCATTGCTAAATACCGTGCACCATTCATAGTTGTGTTCTTCGGAAGAAAATATAGGTTTCCACGCCCATAGTAACCGAAACAACCCCAAACCATCACACTTGGAGGGTGTTTCATTGTCTTTAGGGTGTATTTAGGGTCCATCCTATTTGAGCCAATGGGCCGGCGAACCTTTTTTGGACAACTTCTGAATGTCAAAAATGTCGACTCATCACTAAATAAAACCTTCTTCCAGTCATCAACAGTCCAATGAATATATTTTTTACAAAATGCGACACGTTTTTTACGCATTTTTTCATTAATGAACGGTTTCTTAGCAGCATGGCGAGATGGTAATCCGAGTTCTTTTTGGAGCCGCTCCTGGATAGTTCGTTCAGAAACACCAGATAACAAATTATTCATATTAAATTTTATTTCTTTCGCAGTTATTGTTGGGTTTTTCAATACTAAACGTTTCATAAGTTTGTCTGTTCGTGAATTTGTTTTTCTCGGTCTGCCAGATCGTTTTTTTAGGGACTGGCGTGGTTAGGCCGGCATTGTTCTTAGCCCGTGAAACCCATAAATTAATGGTACTTTGGGATATGTTTAATTCCTTAGCTATCTGTCTCTGTGATTTCCCACATGTATGCAAAGCAACAATAGCACCTCGACAATCACTCTTAAGTTGTTTTTTAGCACACATTATATATAAATTTTATTTACACCACTTTCTGTAAAAAATAATAAAATATCAATAAATTTACACAAACAGTGAAATCTGACAACTTTGAGACACAGCCACCCGCAACGAAGGCTACCAGAACACTAATTTGAGAATGCGTTGGATAGCTCTCATATCAGCGAGCAACCTCAAAGTTACCAGATGTCGCTAGAACAAATAGAAAGTGAATTATGTGTCTCTGAATATCAAGGGAAAATATTGTATTTTCTTGAGTGATCGGATACTTTTCGCGGGCACTGTATTACACACTTATGGAAAAAAGTGTTTGTGATATAAATTATTCTACATGCATTAGGGTGTTTCATACCTATAGGGTAAAATAAAAATGAGCTTGGAGTTTTAATCCACACGTTTCTCCGTATTCTAAAGAACACGAAAACACGTTTGTGCAAGTTTGAACCAGATCGCGCTGCATTTTGAGGTCCCCAACTTTGACAACTTTTTGTCAGTTCATTTCTCGCCTGCCTGCAGTGAAGACGGTTTTCTTCTTCACTTGAGCGGTTCTTGTTGTATAGCCTATTGGACAACTATGGAGGTAATTATATATGCTACTAATTATCTCATTTTACTGTGGTATTGAAATTTATTATTATTTAATTTCTGTCATTTTACTGTGGTAGTGATATTTATTATTAATATTACATGAAATTAATTAGTCTATTGCATATTGGACAACTAAGCTGGTAATTATTTATGATACTAATTAATGTAATTTTACTGCGGTATTGAAATTTATTTAATTAATGAATTGTCAGAGAGAACGTAGTGTTCACGTATCAGTTTTATAAATAAAGAAAAGCAGTAACTGGGACTCGAACCAGTGTCATAGCCGTTTGGCGGCATCGCTCAAGTCGGCGTACACAGCACGCTATCCACTCCCTAGATGGTGTAGTGGATAGCGTGCTGTGTACGCCGACTTGAGCGATGCCGCCAAACGGCTATGACACTGGTTCGAGTCCCAGTTACTGCTTTTCTTTATTTAATTAATGAAATTAATTACGATGTGAAATTATTTCTGTGGAATTATTTAGTTTGTTTTCTTTTCCAGGTGTCTACCAGAGCGAAAACAGAAGTGTTTCTTATTGGCCAGACGGATGCGAACATCACATCAAGTGGCCTTCCAACTCAGTTGCAAGTACTCAAAAAGTACTTTTACCACCAAAAGGAGCAAAAATTTGGACGTACTAAATGCCTGAACCTGTGCCTGGATGCCTGTCTCATATTTTGGGAGAAAGCGAGAATCCCCATGATGTGTCGAGATTCGGCCTTGAGGAAGATGGAATCCCTTCTCAAGGAATACAACTGGCTTGTGAAGCACAAGTCACATAAAGCAGAGTCCTTCCGAGTGAAGGAGGCGATGTTCAAGGAGGCAATAGCGAAGGAGATCATGGACATTGCTCATTCACAGGCTAAGGAAATGATGAAGAATCAGGAGGACATCCACTTTCTCGACATGCAGCGTGAAGATCCAAATTCCTGCAGCATGGGCCCTGTTGACATGAAGCTTCACTATAAGGAGATTAGGAAATGGAAGAGGCTGGACAAGATTAAGGAACAACAGGAGAAGGCCAGGAAGGAACAAGGAGCTGCAGAAGATACGGGGGCTTTAGTGATTTCAACTTTGTCAGAGACTGACTCACATGTCGTTGACCCAACCGTGGAAGTTTTTCCATCCTCCTCCAAGGGAAATACCAAGAAGCGACGCAGGAATCTGATCTCACAGGATGTGACGACTACCTACGATCGGCGGCAACTGTTAACAAAATCTCTGTCGTCAACGATCGGGCCGAAAGAGCCATCGCGCTCACCAAAGAGTTCAACTGTTCTCTGATGAAGAACGAAGAGCAGAAGCAGTATTTGCTCAAAACTGTGATGCAGCATAGGGCGAAATACCCAAATAAAACCAAGAAGGATTTCATGGACAAATGATTCGCAAGAAGTGGTTATGTTTTTTGTATCTTTGTGAAAATGTGTAGTGAAATGGTACTCGTTTGTTGAATAAAAATTCATTGACAGATTTTTGTTTAATTTTTTCCATTTATGATCTGCCAGAGCATCAAACTGGGGACCCGTAAACTTTAAACTATTGAATTAATACTTAGGTTTATCAGTCTCCTCAGCAAATGGAACAAGGGGATCCATGTGGATTAAAATTTTTCCAAACTTTTAATTTATGAAACACCCTAACATGCATGTTACATGGATGTCAAGAATGTCCTGGTAGCATAGGCATATTTAATTTCTTAAATACTATACCTTCCTTGACAAGCAGAGATTCTGTCAAATATGTTCAGTGGGCTAATACTAATAGATCAACATTGGAAACTCGTATAGCTTCTCCAGATGAATTTATTGAACACCTTTCAGAAAACATTTTTTTTCTTACTAGGAACCACTACATTGCAAAAAGCCAGAGTCAGTATTTGAAGACTATGAAACAGAATCTTCACTGTGATGAAATACTTGTGCTAGGGGATTTTGCAGAAAACTATTCATTCATCACTTAAGATGAACCACAAAGTTTTCACTAGACAAATGACCAGGTGACCCTCCATCCATTTGTGGTCTATCACATGAAGGATGAGGAATTAATTCATACTAGTTACTGTATTATTAGTGATTGTCTTGAGCACTCAACATCAGCAGTTCAGCACTTTTCAGCAATATTTAATGAATGATATTGAACAGAAATTTCCCAATGTACAAAAAGTAATTTATTTCTCTGATGAGTATGGAGGCCAATACAAAAACAAATATAATTTCAGCAATCTATGCTATCATGAACAGGATTTTGGTGTGTGAAGGCTGAGTGGAATTTCTTTGCCACAAGTCATGGGAAAAATGCTTGTGATGGTATTGGAGGAACTATTAAGAGAGTTGTAGCAAAGGCTAGTTTGCAACATACTGATACTGGTCATACTCTAACACCAAGCGCTTTCTATGATTTTTGCACTGAACACATTAATTCAATTATTTGTTTGTATGTTACAAAGGAGGAAGTTCATGTGGTTAAATTCAATCTTTCTAATAGGTTTAATGAAACTTTACCTGTTAAAGGTACACAGGGTTTCCACAGGTTTGTACCAGAGTCAGAAAACCTAATACAAGCTTATCAGACATCTGATTCTGATAATTGTAAATTGTTTAGAATAAGTACTGGGGCTGAACCAGATAAAGATAGTCAACTAGTTGAAAAAGATGAGTATCAAATTGGCCAGTATGTTGCCTGTAAATATGATGATAAAGTTTGGTTTGGAATTATTTTAGACACTTCAGAAGAATATGGTGATTATAAAATCAGTTTCCTCACCTCATCAGGATCTACCACTCAGTATTATTTTCTGATGAAAGAGGATGTTTGCTGGATAAAACAAAGTGATATGATTTCTATCATGACAATACCAAATATCAAGCCTGGTGTTAAGATTATTTATTCCTTCAATCCAAAGCAAGTTCAAGAACTTAGTCGGGGTTTGGAACCAAAACAGGATAAAAATCTGTTGAAAATGAACTATATATAAGTTCAGGTAGGTATAGATTATTAGCATTAAGAATTATTGCATCATGTGTAAATTGCAATGTATTAATTACCTAACAGCTTACATGAATTTGTAAAAATTAGTCTTTTAAGTAAAAGTAGCCATTTTGAAATCTGTAAATACCTATTTTATATGCAAATACACACATATTTATTTTCATAAATTGATAGAATAGTGTTAAAACTCATTTTTTGTACATATGAAAATTTTAAAAAATCTGTAATTTAGGGGGGCAGGACCCCTTCAAATGGAAGTGTTGTAACTTTTTTCTGTTAATTTTAGCCATTTTTTCTGCTTATACTAATTTGTTATGTGTGCAATTACCTTTCATACACACTTTAAATCACTGTTCTATGTCAATTAGGGACTAAGTTATGATGGTTTGAAAATTTCCAGTTTTTGTCCCCCCCTCAAAAAAGGGGGGGAGCATAACTTTTGAACCATAACTCCAATCGAGCTGATATTTGAAATTTGGTACTTACTAGCATAGACCATTCTATAAACCAAATTTAAGCAAAATCTATGAGGGTGTGGTTTTGACCACTGCATGATTTGTCACGGAATGACCCTTTACAAAGGATCACAATGATAGAACAAGAGGCCATAGCCTTAAGCTTTTTCAGCAAAGATGTAAATCACAGTTAGTACAACATAGTTTTTCAAATAGAATAGTAAAATTCTGGAATAGCTTAGATGAAGAAGTTGTGAGTTCCCATACCTTGGAGACTTTTAAGAATAAACTAGATAAATTAATGACTGAAAGAGGGGTTAATATGCAGCAAATAGCCCCACCTCAAGTTCATAATTTTTTATCTTAACATTCAGTAGTATATAGCAATAGAATAAATTTGTTGAAAGCCAGGCTCCCTGCAATTCAAAATTAATGAAGTTATTGATTTTTTAAGTTTTAACCATTTTTTTTTGTTTCGCAACCAGCCAGCAGGAATAAGACATCCTCGCTCTCAGACAATTTTCTGGAAATATGTGGACAACCAATCACAGTACACCTTTTTTAACCAACAGTAAGCTATTAAACACTCAAAAACAACCATGCCTTAATGAACCAATGACAGCTAATTAGGAATTTTAAAGGCCTTATCAAGTTTTTTCCCCCCTGACTATTTAGTCACGGAAAAACCTTGGCCTTTGATACAGCTGAGGTCTTTCTTTCCTTTTAAATTTTTGCAGCATAAACATGTGCAGTGAGATTTGTGAAATTTGTGACCTAGGCTACGTTGAAGTGTTGAACATTTTAGGAGATGATTCAGGAGTAGTTCACATTTTTCAAGAACATGGTGTCATTCCCCATACGCAAAACTGTCCAGTGTGTCCCCAGCCCCTTCATTTCCATAGTGACTGAGTTGTTTTTGTGTGTAAATGCAAATTTCCAAAAAACAAACAGAAGAGTTTGTTTCCATGCAAATTTACAGGCTCAATCTCTCTCTTCAAGGGCATGTGGCTAACAAAGTCACACATTCCAGCAAGTTTAATCTAGCTTTCATAAGCATTTTCCTATGAAAGCATTTTTCCCAATCCTACTGCGAGCAATACCTACAGTTAGCGCCGGAAAATAGCCCCACCTCAAGTTCATAATTTTTGATGTTAGCATTCAGTAGTATGATAATTGGTTAGGTACAGTATATCAAAGTTAGGCCAACTGAGTGCCCAGTTAGGCCAACTGAGTGCCCAGTTAGGCCAACTGAGTGCCCAGTTAGGCCAACTGAGTGCCCAGTTAGGCCAACTGAGTGCCCAGTTAGGCCAACTGAGTGCCCAGTTAGGCCAACTGAGTGCCCAGTTAGGCCAACTGAGTGCCCTTGATGATTGGTTAGGTTAAGTCATGATATTTTCGTTAGTTTAAAGATTTATTTTTTTTCAAAATCTCTTCATTTAGGTTAGGTTAGGTTAGGTTAGGTTAGCAGTAACAGTAGCGAAATTTAGTTATTAGGGTGTGTTTTCATGTGCTTTATTCAGAAATGCTACTCATTTGCCTCGTGTTTACTTGAAAATAAAACAACAAAAAACTGATTTTTTTCGTACTTTCAATTAAATGCGGGGCAAATGAGTGGCATTTCTGAGGAAAGCACATGAAAAAACACCCTAATAGCTACCGTAACTTTCGTACCAAAAGTCAAGGTGGGCTATTTGTGCATATTTACCAAAAGAGGTATTTGGTAATGACGTTTTGCTGGAACTGGTAATGGTGTGGAGAAGATGTTTGTGAACCCTTCCCACATACACATATTGTGGTGGATTGTTGTGACAAAGTCTGCAGATCGACACACCAAAAAAACACCTTAATAATAAAAACTAATATTGATCTGGCAGCACTGGTTTTGATGGATTAGGGCGGATATGCAGTGATGATGTTTTGGGATGATCATTAGCATTGCGATTATGGATGTAGTGTTGATTGTCATTGTACTATTGTGAACTACTAGCCTATCTAGATATACTGATATAGCTATTGACTAACTAATAGACTGACAACTGCTAGACTAACAACTATTACTGACTATCTAGAATATTGTCTGGAACTGTTGTTCTATACTTGAGGTGAGTCTATAATTATTTCATTGTGTAACTTAATACTGGTTATTGTACTGTATATAGTGTGTGAACCATAGCCTTATCTACCAGTTACTACACTGGCGACAAGGGTTTTCTTTTTTTGTTTTTTGGCTGCATTTTTGTCTTTTTTCCGCTTGGGGGAAGGGGCTAGTGAAGTGCAAATTGCTAACCTACAGTTCAAGGGTTCTTGTATTGAGCCTAGTTTGTGTTTAGGCTATTTTGATTATGCCTGTTATTAGTCAAATAGGCCCGTATTCAGAGGGTGAGGAAGATTTTGACATGTACACAGATAGAGTGGAGTAGTTTTTTGCAGCGAATTCTATACCAGATGATAAAAGGGTACCATCTTTTTTAACTCTTAAATAGGCCCTAAAACTTATAGTCTAGTTAAAGATCTTGTACCTCCTAAGAGTACAGCAGAGTGTAGCTATACAGATTTAGTTACAGTTCTAAAAGATCACGATAAGCCTCAAGTGGTAATGATTTTTGAGAGATTTCAGGGATCAAATGTAGAATTCGGACCCCAGCCTTCTTTAGTTAGCTTTATAAGGCTAACTAACGAAAATATCATGACCTAACCTAACCTAACCAATCGTTAGGTTAACTGTACGCCCTTGATGATTGGTTAGGTTAGGTCATGATATTTTTGTTAGTTAGCCTTATAAAGCTAACTAAAGAAGGCTGGGATCCGAATTCTACATTTGATCCGATTTCAGTTCTATTCTCGAAATCAGGCTGTAGGTGAAATCAATTGCTGACTTTGTAGCTAGCCTAAGAAAACTGGCTAGTACTTGTGAGTTTGGCCCTAACCTAACAGAATTGCTATGGGATAGATTTGTCATGGGTTTGAGAGAGGAGGCCACTCAGCGAGAACTATTGACAATTATAAACCTAACTTTTGATGCTGCAGTAGTACTAGCCACAACTAGGGAAGCTGCTGCTAAGGATGCAAAGGCATTTGGTGATGTGAATTTGATCAGGCCTAAATCTAATATTAACCTAAATAGTAGGTCTAGGGGAACTAAGGCTAAGGATAATCCAAAGGTTAGCCAAAGAAACTTTCTAAAAGCAGATAGTTCAAAAAATTGGCCTAAGCAAAGTGCGAAACCTAAAGAACCTTGTACTGGCTGTGGCAAACAGCATTGGAAGGTAGACTGCCCTTTCAAGGAGGCAGTATGTTATAAATGTAACAAGGTTGGACATATAGCAAAGGTTTGTTTTTCTAAAATGCATAAACCTCCCTTATCAATCAACAGTCTAAAGCAGTCACAGATAAGCTCTGAATATATTTTCAGTCAGGATGGCACTACAAATGCTGGTCCTTATATTATAGATGCTACTATAAATAAAGTCAAACTTCCAATGGAACTGGATACAGGTGCAGCTAGAACTATAATTTCTAAGGATTATTTTGGAGAAAAATTCCAAAACTCCATACCACTATATCATTCTAAGACTACTCTGAGAAAATATGGAAATGTTAATATGCCAATAGTAGGAGAGGCTAAAGTTCAAGTTACAATAAATGATACAAAGTATCACAAACAGTTAACACTTTTAGTGATTGATGAACCAGGTCCTACTCTTCTAAGTAGAGATTGGATTCCTCCTCTAAACTTGCCTATTCATAACATTATAGTTGATCATCAATCAATAAATTGTTCTGTAATACCTAATAATATCTCAATTCTTTTAAAGGAATTTCCAAAATTATTTGGACCTACTCTTGGCATGCTCAAAGATCATAAAGTGTCTATTGAATTGGATAATGAAGTGTTCGTATTTGTGGGGACTACAAAGTAACTGCTAATAAGGCTATTCTAATAGATAAATATCCTATTCCTAATCCTGCTGATATTTTTAGTAAGTTAGCTGGTACCTAATAAATACTTCTCTAAGCTGGATATGTCACAAGCCTATGCACAGCTGGAGCTTGATGAAAAATCTAAGGATATCACAACTATAAATACTCACAAGAGTCTATTTCGTTATAATAGATTATGTTATGGTATTTCATCAGCTCCTGGCATTTTCCAAAGAACTATTAGTCGCATATTAGATGGAATTTCAGATGTGGTATGTTCCCTGGATGACATCCTTATAGCTGGAAAAACAGAAGCAGAACATACGTCTAGTCTCAGGACAGTTTTGCAGAAGTTAGCAGCTGCTGGTTTAACTCTAAATAAGGAAAAATGTATCTGGATAACTAATGAAATTTAGTATTTAGGATTTAAGATTGATTCATTAAGTCTGCATCCTACTAAGGATAAAGTTGATGCTATTTGTAAGGCTCCTGCACCTACTAATGTCACTCAGCTTCAAGCATATCTAGGCTTGCTTAATTTCTACAAGAAATTTCTACCAAATGCTGCTACTACATTGGAAGTTGGAACCACTAAATAAATTACTCAGGAAAGGCACTATGGAGTTGGGGTAAAGAGGAACAGTTTAGTTTTCAACAGTCAAAGGAGCTCTTACTAAATTCTCATGTTTTAGTGCATTTTGATCCTAAACTACCTATAGTTGTAACTGCTGATAGCAGCTCATATGGCATTGGAGCAGTACTTGCTCATAATATTAACGGGGAAGAAAGACCTATTTCTTTTGTTTCCTGCACTCTAAATACAGCAGAGAGGAATTATTCACAGGTAGAACATGAAGCATTAGCCCTAATCTTCGCAGTAAAAAGTTTCATTTTTACTTGTGGGGTCAGCAGTTTACTAGTGACTGATCATAAACTGTTGTTAGGGTTGTTTGCTCCTAATAAACAAATTCCTATCTTGGCTGCAGGATGAATACAACGTTGGGCTCTCATGCTACAAGCCTATTCTTTCAATCTAGTGCACTGGTCAGGTAAGCATTTGGGTAATGCTTTAAGCTGGTTACCTTTAGATGCTTCCATTGAATGTGTCCCAATTCCAGCTGAATGGGTTCACTTAGTTGAATTTCTAGGGACAACACCAGTTACAGCTATGATTATTGCTCAGTGGATGAAATCTGATCCTATTTTGTCTCATGTTTATCAGATGGTCTCTAGTGATTGGCCTATGGAGGTGGACAGTGCTTACCAATCTTTCCACCAAAGACGCACAGAGTTGTCTATTCAGGATGGATGTGTCCTTTGGGGGTCTCAGGTTCTTATCCCAGACCTGGGCAAGTCTCTTTTGCTTAAAGAACTTCATTCCAATCATATGGGTGCTACTCGTATGAAGGAACTGGCCCGAAGTTATTTTTGGTGGCCTGGACTGGATAGTGACATCCTTTCGCTTGTGAATTCATGCTCTCGGTGTTTGGGGTTACGTGATACTCCTAAAAAGGGTTTTCTACATCCCTGGGAATGGCCTTCCCATCCATGGCACAGAATTCATATTGATTATGTGGGTCCCATCAATCACCACTATCTTCTAGTCATTGTCAATGCTCATTCTAAATGGGTAGAGGTTCTTCCTACTACATCTATGTCTTCATCCTCTACTATTCATCTGTTGCATTCTATTTTTGCCAGATTTGGCCCTCCAGTTGTTTTAGTTTCTGATAATGGCCCAAGTTTTACTAGTTCTGATTTTTCTACATTTTTGTCTTCCAATGGTATTCATCATGTTCATACTGCTCCCTACTACCCATCTTCAAATGGCTTGGCTGAGAACATGGTCCATTCTGTTAAGTCTGCTTTGCTTCATGCAAAGGGGGAGGGAATTCAGGTTGCTTTGGATCGCTTTCTCATGAAATACAGGTTGACACCCCATTCTACTACAGGTGTTGCACCATCTAAGTTGATGTTTGGGCCATTGTATTCGCTGTATTTTTGATCTTGTGCATCCTCATGATTCTATTTGTCAGAGTTTACAGTCAGCATGAGCTGCAAAAACATGCCTTTGAATCTAAGACTCCAAGGATGCTAGAGCTGCTACCTCAAAATAAGGTCATGATTCGCAATTACTCTCAGGGTCCCAAGTGGGTACCAGCTATAGTTAGAAGGCAGACTGGTCCTGTTTCCTACAGATGTGTAACTGAAGATGGTCGAATTCAGAATCGACATCAGGATCAGATTCTACCTCATTCTATACCTTCCACTACCCCTACTATTCCTCCTACTCTAGAGCATACACCTATTCCTACTACTCCAGAGAGTACCACTACTATTCCAACTGAAATGGAAACATAATCCTCTCTGTCACCTGAGGCTGAGCCAGAGGAATCTACTGCACTTGGAGTTCGTCATTCTACCAAGGTTAAAAAAGCCCCGGAACATCTGAACTTATAGGGGAGGTGTGTGGTAGATTGGTGTGACTAAAAGTCTGCAGATCGACACCAAAAAAACACCTTAATAAAAACTAATATTGATCTGGCAGCACTGGTTTTGATGGATTAGGGAAGATATGCAGTGATGTTGTTTTGGGATGATCATTAGCATTGCAATTATGAAATATGGATGTAGTGTTGATTGTCGTTGTAGTACTATTGTGAACTACTAGCCTATCTAGATATACTGATATAGCTATTGACTAACTAATAGACTGACAACTGCTAGACTAACGACTATTACTGGCTATGTAGAATATTGTCTGGAACTGTTGTTCTATACTTGAGGTGAGTCTATAATTATTTTTTTGTGTAACTTAATACTGGTTATTGTACTGTATCTGTATATAGTGTGTGAACCATAGCCTTATCTACCAGTCACTACACACCACACACACACACATATATATATATATATTGTTTTTTGGGGGTAAATCTCATCACCCACACACAGTGATAGGATATAGGGGAGGCAGCATCTTTGGTTAGGGGATACTCTCTGTCTTTATAACCCCCATTTAGAGAGATTTCTCTGCTGAGTAGTGCCCCCCATAGCACTGTGATGTATGAAAGACTCGTTACGCTCACTTGCCTCATAGACACCTTTAAATGGGAGACCCTGATGGGTGTACATTCAAATACTGTATACAGTCTTTACAGTCCCACCTACTCCTTTTATCTTAACTGTAGAGCTTTTATTACATTATTCAAGTCATAGCTATAGCCTATAGATCCATGTAAAACTTCTTGTGATGAGATAACCATATGATGTCCACAATTAGTACAGTAGTGGTATTGATGAATGATCCACAAGATCCAAAGTTTTGAAGTTAATGTATAGCTAGTAGATGTGTGACAATCTGCAGAGATCAATTGGATCTTAATTTGGTAAATATTTACTATTACACCAGTCTCTAGTAGAAAGTTTTAAAAGCTGGTTTTCAATGTTTTTCAATCTGCTGAATTAAAAAATGATACTCATTTCCATCGCAAATGATTTGTTAGAGTGTTATTGAAGCTTAAAGCTTTTAAAACTTTCTACCCTTTTTAGCCTGGGGGAACCCCAGTGGGAACTGGGAGTTCTTGGGTAGGGAGAATCACAAAAATGAGTGGTTTCCGAAGACTTTGAAAGTCAAATTAATACAAAACATATCAAAAACCATAGGAAAAACACAAATTTCACCTTCAAAATTGCCTAAAACAACCTAAGCAAACCTAACCTAACCTCTAACATTATCCAAAATCATAAAAAATTAAAAAAAATTCACTACAGAATGACCTCCAGTCTACTGAAGTTCTGATGGAAATATGAAGGCACTTCACAACAGTTTTATGATTCCATAGATGACTTAAAAAATGGTTAACAAAAAGAACAATCTTCCATGCAGCTATATTAGTATTACCGTATCTAAAAATGACCCTTTGTAATCAGATACTGAAAAATCACAACACCGTCTTTTCTTAGTCTTGGGAACTGGGTAACTCTTATGGCATTACCACACTTTCTGTTCCTCATGAAGAGTACAATCCAAGTCACAACGAGGACACTTTACCACTTGAGGAAGAACACCATGTGCCTGAAGCAAAGCTTTTTCTGAATTTTCATAAAATTTGGCGATACAGCAAAAATAATCAAAGGAGCACAGACCACAAGAAAATTAAAATTGGTGGAAGCACCATTTTTTTACCCTTTTCCAAGTAAATTTGGGTTTGGGTTTTGTTCATCCGCTAGACGTTATGCAATTTTTTTGCGTATACGTTCTTGTACAAACCAATTTTTTTAAATTACAAATTTAGTTATTTTAAGTTTAGTTGGTAATTCCATATTTAACAATTATTTTTATTTTTTGTTAAGCTTCAATGTTTTGATAATTAAAATTTTATTAAAATGTACGTATATTTTTTTAATATAAAATTATCAGGATTGGACTATGTTCCATTGATCTCAGCCAGGTTTGATAAATTGGCCAGATAATTACTTGTGCGGTTTTAAGTAATCCACCATGACTCTAGAATTAAAAAGTTTAGTTAAGTTTAAACTTACTTTTACTTACTTTAACTTACCTACTTTTACTTACTCTTCCTTACTTTTACTAAGTTTAAAGCACTTACTTTTACTTACTTTCATTGTACTATATTTACTTACTTTTACTCACTTTTACCATACTATATTTACTAACTTTTACTTATTTTGTATTTTTTCAGGTAGTCAATAATCAATAATGGATCCTAATATTGATGAAGTTGGGAGAGAAAAGTGAGGGTGTTAAAAGGGGTTACTTTTGTGGTCAATGCAAGAACAAATATTCAAAGAAGCAAAACTGGGAGGAACATTTTAATTCAAAAAAAAATATTTGTTACAATACAAGAGGTCCCAGAGTTTGGGCCCACAGCTTAGATATTGCAGTAAAGAAATACCAGGATGAAGTGTAGCAAAGAGATACGGCAAAGCAGTCATTTAGTTTGTTCACAAAATGTGCTAGTGCTAGACCTCAGAAAAATGAACCAACTTCATCAACTGCTAATCTAGAAAATGAAACTTTTTCACTAGATGTTTCACAGACTAAAGAAAGTGCTTCTCCTCCACCTAAGAAACAAAAGGTAAATGAGGAATCTGCGCATCAGACTAACAAAACTGCTTTAGAGGAATTTGAAAATTCCCAAATCCAGAAGACATTGAATGCAATTTTGCGCCTAACAAAAGAAACTCACCAAGCTATTGTGGTTAATAAAAAGAAGAGTCAAAATATGCCTTCAAGTTCAAGTGTTGCATCCAAATCTAATAAAGTAAAAAGCAACAAATTTGACATTTCCATAGCCCATTTAAGCAAGTGTAAATCAATACATTGCTACTGCAATGAATAAATAAACTTAAGGTGAGTTATAAACTGTACATTATTGTATTATGTTTAGCTAAAACAATTTGTAATTGGTATGTCGTCAATTCAAGAGTTTACTATCATTAACCTATCTAGTGGTGTAAGGGGAAAAAAAGTAAATTCAGAGCTGTGCTCCAGTAAATTTTTTCAAATCTGGAGTCATGAACTCTTTAACAAATCATTTGCGACAGAAATGAGTATCATTTTTTAATTCAGCACATTGAAAAACAATGAAAACCAACTTTTAAAACTTTCTACCGGAGACTGGTGTAATAGTAAAGAAATACCCTTAATTTTGCATGTAACTGTATTTATGATTTGTTTATATTAACAGTGGAGCCACCTAGATGGGTGGAAGGGCCCCGAGTATGCCCACTATAAAATTTTTACCATGTGTTTACCATTTCCCTATTCCACCACAAAGGTTTCCTAATCTTGTTATTCAAAAGAGTTCTGAAAGGAATATACCTACATTGTACAATAAATTTTTACAAGTATACATTACAGGCTTTGTAAATCAAAACTATGTTTTTCTGATCTTACCTTGATCTTATCTTGAAGCACTTCTGCCTCAAGGGTGCGCTACTCCCACGAAGTCCGCTCAGTGCCTCCTGAGGCAGGGCCATGACGGGGTCACCACCCTTCTTTTCTCTTGCTCCTGCCATACAATTTGGTCCCCTATTGAATTTGTGGGGGCTGGTCTGGCAGAGGAATACCCTGGCACTGTGGGTTGGTCAGGTATATTGGCTAAAAACATGTCCAAGTATTTTTTAAAAGTATCTACTGGGACTGCACTTATATCTCTAAGGTACTGAGGCAAGGAGTTAAACAGGCAAGAACCCTGCCTAGAGATACTATTATATTGAAGGGTTTGAATCCTTCTCAGACTGTTTAGTGGTAGGTGATATTTTTTATATATTCTGCCAGTTCTTGTTAAGGTGGGCACAATTGGTTCAGTATTGGGGGCAACTAAAAGCCCCTCTAGAATTTTCTAGGAATTTTTCAGGAATAAAGGTCAAGGTCTCTGAGCTTATCCCAGTAGTTTAATTTGTTTTTACTCACCTGTTGCCCATCAGGTTGTTTAATATACGAGGTAAAGGTTCTTTGTAGGCCCTCAATTTTTTGCAATTCATTCTGTTTGTGGGAAAACCATAATTGAGAGCAGTAGTCAATGCGTGGAAGAACAAGTGATTTCCACAGGGTAAGCATGGTCATGCTGTCCCTAGTTCTGAATGTCTTCAGTATATATCCTATTAGTCATTTGCATGATGAGGTTACTTTGTCAATGTGCCTGTTGAATGTTGCATGATGCGGTTTGAATGAAGGTTAATTTCATTCAAACATCAAAAACAATCAGAAAAACAGTTTTAATATATAACCTAACCTAACATAACATAACCTAAAATTCCAAAATTCCTCAAAAGCCTGTAATGTACTCTTGTAAAAAAATACCCATTGTACATCCTCTAAAATTTCTTTGAACCCAGACCACATCTCAATAGCATTTTTAGTGTACTGCAACCTCTATTTACTTCCTAAACCATGGTATCCTCAACATCCTGCATTTGGTTTGGAGGTCTGTAAAATGCACCTAGGTCTATCCAAATATACTCTTTACTTGGTACTACACAACTATCAACCGAAATTGATTCTACCCTGTTATTTAATTTAATACTAATATTCTGAACAAGTTAAATCATTCTTAATGTTTAAGACCAAACCACACCCCCTACCTATTCATTCTCTGATAAATATAGCTACATTGTATAGCAATTTAACTCATACTCTACTCTAGTATCATTGAATACTGCATCACTAATTCAAGCCTCAGTCGGGTGTTGGCTGTGGAATGGTAAATTAACATAACAGAAGCCTGGTTAAAAAGTACTTCTACTCTGCAGAGCTACATAATCTGTTGTCTTGAGAATTTCCTTGGTTGACGAAAGTAACATACTACACTCAAGTTAAATGTCCAAGTATAGGAACTACACCGGAGCCATCCACAGATTATTTTTGTATAATTTGTGGTCTGGCCTAAGCTTTTAAAAGTACAAGAACTATATATGACCTTGTCGACTATAGAATTTTAGTAATTTTGAATGGATAATGATGATGATCATAGAAGTTCTTGGGTGGTGTGGGCATCCAAAATGGCACCCATTTGTCCCAGAGACAGTCCACAGAACTACTTAAAACATAAAATGTCTTTATACTGTAGTTGTTTGCAGAATCACTTTTAAGAAGGCTTTTGTTTTCCTTAAAATAATGTACTTTTCTCGTGGGTCATGTCCATCACCATCTAAGAGAGTGGGTAGATTGAAGATACGCAGACCAATACCGTGGAGTTCATCCTTAAGTTTTGCTCTTGGGGAGTCAAATTTTGTGCACTTCAGTCGGCAATGATCTATGGTACCATCATTTCTACTGTGCTATTTACAGCAAGGCGAGTCCTCCAGTCTCAATCTATGTAGGTGGGAAGGGAGTGCAGTGTGATCAATACGAAGATGGGTAATGGCTACATCCAAGGCTCGAATAGAAGACCAGGCCTATGGAGCAGGGGAGAAATCTGTCCTTATTGTTCCCAGATGCGTACGTGCTACGGATAACCTAAGAACATCTGCCCAAGAATAGTATATAAGATTACGGCTGACTGCAGCAGATTCACTGATTGCTAATGGGAGAAATGTTGTTTCAGTTAACCTCCAGACATTTTTAGCGGCTGTGTTAGCTATTTCAGTACCAGGGATTCTGACATAGGAAGGAATCCATTGTAAGTGAACTTTCTAGTTAGGGTTGGAAGAAAAGTAACGGAAACGAGTGAATTCGAGAACAAAGAAGGTGAAATGGGGAAAAAGTATATCGAGAGAGAAGTTTTAATGAGCTTAGTGAGTCAGTAAAGATCAGTGCCGTAACAAGGGCGAGGCGAGTGAGGCACTTACCTCGGGTGCGCAAAGCTGAGGGGCGCAGAAAAACTATATAAAATATGTATCTACCATCCCAAGCACGCCATGCCATTAGGGAAAGGGCGCATTTCTATAAATTTTCAGTACTTTTCAGTACTTCATTTTCTGTTTTCCATGCATATTATTCGATCAGCGCTTTTCCAAACCGAATATTGCAAATCAGAAAACAGGATTTAATGACTGGAAAAATTTAAACCGTACTGTAGAACATGAAAATTCAACTAATCATCGTGAAAATTTCTGTAAATGGAAAGCCCTACAAAAAAGACTATTGTGCGACAATGTATCGATCATACACTACAGAAAGCTATTGAAACTGATAAAAAAAAATGAAGACATATTCTGAAAATAATTCTTGATGCTGTGATGTTTTGTGCCAAAAACAATTTACCACTTAGAGGATCGTGTAGTGTTATAGGAATAGGGGGCCGCAATTTTGTGATCTTGCCTCGGGCGTAAAATTAGCTAGTTACGGGTCTGGTAAAGATGACCACACGCTGTGGTGGTAAGCTGTTTTTAATAAAAATAATAGATTCAAGAATTGCAAAGAGTTCTGCTCCTAATATAGTGTGATGAGGATGTAGTTTCCCCACAAGTGTGTGAGAGATCTGGAATAAATACTGCACTACCCACAAATGGGAGTGAAAAAGAAGCTGATCCATCAGTAAAAATTTGTAAGAAATATGTATAAGTTGTAGTTGAGATTTCAGAGAAAAGGAACAAGGCCAAGGATGATAGATCTTTCTTCGTCCAAGTTGATGGCATAGAAGTACTAAAGTAAGATCGTAGTGAGGGCGTGAAGAGAAAGAGTCCACTGGGGAGACAGTAACTGGCAGCAGGGATAAAGATAAGATAAATTTTCGTCTTCGAACTATAAATGGTAGGTGAAATTTACAACGAAAGTCAGTTATTAGAAGTGTTTGTTGAAATCTTGATAAAAGCTGGAAGAGTGGATGATCGAGTGAGTAGTTTAAAATCTTATAAAGCCAACGGCAGCATAGCAGTCCTCCTGCGGTAGAATAAAGGTATAAGACTTGAATCCGCATGTAAAGCTAAGGTGGAGGAAGAGCAAAGAGCTCCAAATGCTATTCGTTGAACTGTGTTCAGTATCACATTTAGTCTTTTGAGGACACTCTGGGCAGCAGATCCATGGACCATAGACTATAGACCAAATTTTGGATGAAATTATATTGTTTAATAGGGTTGTTTAACCACCTTCGCAACAGCTTGTGTGGGATCCGAACCACTGGGTCGTTACACTATATCCAACTAGTGTCGCTTACCTTCGCCTACCTATATTATTTATTGATTTGTTCACTCTCTATTGGTAAAAATATTACAATACTGCAGTTATTACAATATTATGATAATTTTAACAAAACATACAGTTGCCAATTGGACTAATGATATTTATTTTTCCCTGTTAATTTGGCCAAGCTTTAATTTTAGTGGGTTCTCAGATTAATTTTAAGATAAAACAAACAAATATCTAGTTGTGATTTTTAATATATAAATATTATAATTAGTTATTATTACAGTATGATTAAGAATAAAGTAAATGAAACAATTCAGTCTCAGTGCATTAGATCAATGTACAGGATGGGGAGAGAAGTCTTTAAGGATTTTATACATGCAACTATGACTGTTCAAATGAGGAAATAAATCAAACAAAAAGTCTATAAGAATTTTATTCATATAATAATTTGTAAATTGTAATTTAATCTTCAAAGAGTCCTCCATCCGCTATGATATATGTAGATCCAATAAGCAATAAATTCAGAATTCGTTTTAGGCTTTATTCAGCTTAAAACATGAAAAGACATTAACATCTGTAAAGAACAAAAACAATAATATAAATATCATATATACATTAGAATGGCAAGTACACAAAACAATAGGTAGGTGTACAAATAAACACCACATTTCAAATATGATAAACAGGTATACAAATAAACACCACATTTTTCCCTTCTGAAACAAAAACAACCTAGAAATAGAACATAAATGAGTCATAACACAGTACATGGCAATATACAGTACATGACTGTTGCAGTGTAATACATTCTGATGCTCAGAGGAAGAGAGAGTTATAAGTTAAGACGGGAGACTGGTTTTCGAATTCTGGAGGATCTTCTAGGTGAGTTTTGATAACTAGTCTCAGGTATCGAATGTTCATTCGTGAGTGTTTCAGTTGATTCCGTTTCTCCCGACGATGCTGGACTCTTCTCGGCGGAGTGGGTAGGCGGAGTCCCTGCTTGAGCGTCGTCATCCTTGTGAGTGATATTCGCGGGTTCCGGTAGGATGATTCGTTCGGGGTTTCCACGAGGGGCGACATCTTTAGTAGATACTGTGCTAGTTCTCCCGTTGGGGTAATGTACATATGCGTAATGAGGATTTTCCTCAATCATCTCAACTTGCTGAACGAGAGGGTCGAATTTTGAATTACGGACGTGGCGTTTGGCTAGTACCACTTCGGGAGTCGAGAGCCAGGATGGAAGGGAAGGTCCAGTTGATGTTTTTCTCGAGTATGAGAACAGCCTTTCCTGTGGCGTTTCATTCGTTGAGGTGCAGAGTAGGGATCTGATGGAGTGTAATGCTTCCGGTAATACGGACTCCCAGTGTACCTTTTCCAGCCCCTTTCTTTCCAGAGCAATAAAGATGGTGTTCCAGATGATCCCGTTATATCGTTTACATTGGGCGTTTCCTTCGGGGTGGTACGGTGTAGTGCGGCTTGTTAATATTCCGAGATTAGTCAGGAATGCTTTAACATCAGCTGGCATAAAACAAGCTCCGCGGTCCGAATGCACATATGCGGGCATTCCGAAGATAGGGAATAGATTCGTGAGGCATTTGATCACGGTGGCAGCACTCGCATTGCGGCAAGGATATGACAATGGGAAGCGAGAGTATTCGTTCATTATTGTTAAAAGATATGAATTAGATCCAGAACTTGTCGATAGAGGGCCTTTGAAGTCGATGTTAATCCTCTCAAATGGGGATGTCGTTTTTATTAGTTTTGACTCAGGTGGCTTGTAAAATTGAGGTTTGCATTTCAGGCAAGTCGAGCAATTCGCAGTGACGCGACGAATCTTGTCTACAGAATAGGGTAAATTCTTGGAGCGGATAAAATGGAGCATTCTGCGGACACCGGGGTAGATGAGAGAATCGTGTAGATGCTCCAAGGACTGGTGGAATGTAACTGCGCAACGGGCTCTCGAAAGAGTGTCGGCTAGTAGGTTTTCTCGTCCCGGTCTGAATTTGATAGTATATGAAAACGGGAAAAGTTCCATCTTCCAGCGAAGGATTTTGTCGTTTTTGATTCGGTTGGCAGACCTGTTGTCGAACATGAAGGTGACGCTGCGCTGGTCGGTTATTAAAATGAAATGACGAGTTAAGAAATGTTTCCATTTCCGAATAGATTCTATGAACGCGTATGCCTCTTTCTCCACTATGTGATGTCTCTTTTCGGCGTGGTTCAGGGAACGAGAGAAAAAATTACTGGACGTCCTTCTTGGGTTAAAATAGCTGAGATCGCTTCGTTAGATGCATCCGTTTCGGTTCCACGGCAATTGAGCGCAGGACAAATGAGCTCCGACAAATGAGCGCCAAGACAATTAAGCGTAAGACAGTTGAACGCAAGACAATAGAGCGTAAAACAATAACCTAACCTAACCTAACCTAACTACATTATTTTTAACATCCTTAATAAATATTGTTTTTTTAACATCCTTAATAAATATTTGTTCAAGCTTATTTTGTTTCTTTTATCCAGTTTTTATTTGTTTGCTCTCGCTCAATTATTTTACGCTCTTTTGTTTTTGCGCTCAATTGTCTTGGCGCTCAATTGTTTTGCGCTCTTTTGTTTTTGCGCTCAATTGTCTTGGCGCTCAATTGTCGGCGCTCATTTGTCGGCGCTCATTTGTCCTGTGCCCAATTGTCGTGTCACAATCCGTTTCGATGGTGGACGGAATATCGTCTCGTATGACGTCGGCCACGGCTCTGGAGATGTCCTCTTTCAGTAGTGCTATGGCGTCGGAACATTCGGTAGGTAACGGAAAGTCCGTAACTCCGATGAGTGGCCTGACTTTGTCTGAGTAGTCAGGTATCCATTTAGCGTAATATGCGAAGAGGCCTACCAGGCGCTGAAGCTACTTCTTATTGTGTGGTATTGGGAGCTCACACACACAGAGGGCGGAGACGTTCCGGATTCGGACGTAACTTTCCTTGTGATATGGAGTATCCCAGAAAATTTATCAATGTTAGACTGAGTTTGCATTTGTTCTTGTTGAAAGTGAAGCCGACGCGGTCGGCGACCTCCCAAAACCGTTTCAAATTTTCGTTGGCTCCGCATATGGTCAAATCGTCAAGATAGGCGTACTTGCCCTTTAGATTATGCGACGATATGAGGTCATTCACCGCACGTTGGAACGCAGCGACTCCATTAGTGACGCCCATCGGGATACGTTTGAATTGGTAAAGTTTACCTGCTGCTTGAAAGGCAGTATATGGTCTATCTGATGTCTGATGAGTCGATCGCTACCTGATAATAGGCGTTAGATAAGTCGATGACGCTGAAGACCCTCTGTTTACCGACTTCATTAACTAGTTCATCAATACGTGACAGTGGGTAGGCGTCTAGCTGCGTGAAGCAGTTAATAGTCCGAGAGAAATCAATGACCATTCTCCTCTTCTTGGATTCATTTGACAATGTAATCACCAGCTGCGCGCGCCACGGAGTGACTTGATTCTATGACGCCTTCCTCTATGAGCCGTTGTATCTCGGTTTCGATAAACTTTTCATCGGTCGGGCTGAAACGTCGTGCTTTGGTGGCGCACGATGGGACGACAGTCGGGAGTCAAGTTACTGAACAGTTTCGGAGTGGAGACGGCGATTTGTGCGAGACCACAAATAGTTAACGCTGGTTCTGTTCCTCCGAGGTTTACATTGGTGCATTCGTGTAACTTGAGGAATGCCAATCCAAGTATTAAGACTGTGCACAAGTCAGGGATGATAGAGAACGCGAATGCCTCATACTTCCGTTGCTCGATGGTAACGTTAGCAACACAGTAGCCCTGGGTTTGAGTAGATAATGTAGAAGTCGCCATCGAAACGGTGGCTGATTTGTCATGCACATGCAGGTTGAACAGTGAAGCTATACTTTGATGTATGAAATTGTCCGAGCTGCCAGTATCAATTAGTGTCCTGACAGGATGTCCGTTATTTCAGCGAGCGTGACCGACGGCGAATTTGTGGTCGATGCAGAGTAACTGACAGCCAGTGTTACTGATGAAGACGACATAATAGAAGGCGTCGCGCGGGGGAAAACATTCGAGCGGCAGACCTTAGCCCAGTGACCGAGTTTCCCGAATTTCCGGCATGTAGCTTCTCTGGCGGGACAGGATGAGCGGGGATGACGTTTCGACCCGCAGAAGAAACAGCCGGTTTGCGCGTTCACCATCATATCGAGTTGTGGCGGCCGTCCTGGTTCGTGGTCGTAAAGCGGTTCGTGGTTGCTATCGTCGGTGTCGATGCTTCTATGAGTGGCCACGACAGATATGGGATTGTATGATTTGGCGTTTAGTTTTGCCTGTTCTAGCGTTCTAGTTTGCTGGACTGCGTCATTTAGAGTCAATGTCTTGTTTTCCAGCAGCCTAGTACGGATGTCGTTAGAGTGTATTCCCCTGATGAACGAATCATGAATGAAGGATGACCGATTCTCTTCTGCAGTCAATGCAATAAAGTTGCAGTCGTTTGCCAGGTTGTTCAGTGATTATAGGAACTCGTCTATACTCTCTTCGCGGTTTTGATGACGGGTGGATAATAGGTGTCTGGTGTATATCTTGTTAGGCGTTTTGACGCTAGTATATAAGTGATTGACAGTCCACGAGATGAGTCAGTCTGTCTAGTTCTTTATTATTCAAAGGTACGCAGTGACTATATTTCTCTTTTGAAATTTGTTTATTTGTCCCTATGGCAACCAGAGGGTGTGTAAATAGCCCAAACATTTTCTCTTATATTTGTGGAAAATTTACTCTGAAAAAACAAAGGTGAGATATTACAGACGTCGTCAAGAAAGCATACAATGCATACTTCGGAATGAAACTTGGGGATCAAGACAAATCATGGGCTCCATATATAAAGTTTGCAGTGTTTGTGTTGAACAACTTAGACTGTGGAGTAAAGGTAAAAAGGATTCTTTACCTTTTGGGATTCCAATGGTCTGGCGTGAGCCTAGAAATCACAGCAATGACTGCTATTTTTGTTCATGTAACGTGCAAGGCTACAATACTAAAAATAAAAAGGAAATTTCTTATCCAAACTTTCAGTCTGTTATAAGATCTGTTGCGCATGGACGTGGTATACCTGTACCTACTAAACCAAATACTCTTGATATAACTTCATCTGATTCGGTGTATGATGACGATGGAAACGATGATATTGATTGTTTTCAAACCGAAACATCTGGTGAACTCCAATTGTTTACACAAAGTGAACTTAATGATTTGGTAAGAGATTTGTGTATCCCGAAGGATTCTTCAGAGATTTTGGGATCCAGACTTCGTGCAAAGAACTTGCTTTCTCCCGGGACGTCATTTTACTGGGACAGAAATCGAGAAAAAGAATTCATCCAATATTTTTCTCAAGAAAATTCACTGGTATATTGCAACAATATTTTGGAACTAATACTTAAGCTAGGTGCTGCAGTCTATGACCCAAATGAGTGAAGACTTTTCATTGATTCCTCCAAAAGAAGTCTAAAAGACGTCCTCCTTCACAACGGTAACTTGTATGCATCCGTTCCTGTGGCTCATTCGGTTCACTTGAAGGAAACGTACGAAAATATTGAGCTTCTTCTAGTTAAGGTTAAATACAAAGAACACGGTTGGCTACTTTGTGGAGACTTAATATTGATTTGTATGTTGTTAGGTGAACAAACAAACAAAAACAAAACATCTTTATTGCGGATCATTCACAATCCATAGCCACTTAACCTAACATGCAAGTACCTACAATCTTACGTATACACTGAAGTTAATAAAAAAATAAGGCCAACAAAGCCACTTAACCTAGTATACTGGCATACTGTTTGATTAATTAATTATCTGACAATTTTATGTATATTGTTATTACATGAGACATCTTATAACACTTATAACACTTATTATAACATAGCCACTTATTATAACACTTATTATAACACAACTTAATATGTATATTGTAATAACGTGGAGAGTATTAGACCCCGTTAGGTATTAGGTTATTAAATAGACAATAAAGGTACTTACAGGTGCTTCGATTTAGATCTTCTTTAGGGCCTACCATAGCTACCTGCGTCCCCCACACGACCCAATACTAGTCCTACTTTACTAATTTAGAAGCTATATACATTACCCCTAACTGACATAATAATTAGACAACTTCCTGCTTAAATTAGTCACTTTAGAAACATCACCAAATTAAACTTAGCACCAACGATTTAGTTCGACATAAAAATACATGCTGCAGGTTCAGCCCAAAACAACGACCAGACCGCGTTCAGCTGTTTATCTTTTTGTGTTGCCATTCAGCTTTCTTTTAGTGACTTTTCTCTTTGTGATTTTAGACTATATATCATATATATATTATATTATATATATATAATATATATATATATATATATATATATATATATATACACACGTCACCTCCCTCCTCCCCTACAAGTTTAGTCTGTCAGGGGGAGAGTGAGAGACCCTAGACGACCTGCGGAGCGGGGTTGATGTAGTAGGAATAGGTGCAACCTGCATAGGCGGGCGAATTGAACCATTTTCCGGAGGATCGGGTCTCCCTTCCGGAAGACTCTGGTCAGCCTGCAATTCACGTTTCCATATCTGGTCCGGATGGCGTTTAATAGAACGACCATCTTCTCCTTGGCACTTGAAGGAAACAGGGCCCGTTCTCTCCTGCACAGTTGCAGGAACCCATTTTGGTTCAGCCCCATAGTTGCGAATCATAAGTGGATCATTGGGTTGCGCTTCTATAACTCGTTTTTTTAGTGTCATGGTACAACTTCTGTTTTTTCTGATGGCGTAAAACTCGTTGTTGTAACGTTTCGTTTGGACGTAACAGATCGAAAATTGAACGAATTCCCCGGCCAATCATGAATTTAGAAGGAGACACCCCCGTCGTTGTGCGAGGTGTTAGTCGATATTTAAACAAAAATTTATCCAACACCATTTGCATTTCCTCCCCATGAGAATGACGCAAAGCCGACATGAAAGTACGGACCATGTTTTCCGCGAGACCGTTAGTAGACGGATGAGAAACACGAGACAGGATATGTCTAATGCCATTTAGGTAGACAAAAGAACGAAATTCCTCACTGGTAAAACAAGTACCATTATCGGAAACCAGAACTACGGGTAAACCTCATCGAGCGAAACACGAACGGAGTAAGGGAATGGTAACACCTGAAGTTGTGGAAATGGTTGGAAAAATTTCCACCCACTTAGAGTAGGCGTCCACAATGACTAGGAAATAGATATTATTTATAGGACCTGCATAGTCAACATGGATCCTATGCCAAGGTATAGTAGGCCATTCCCACGGATGAAGTGGACTTTTCCTTGGGAGATCTCTGTTCTCTAGGCAGTTTTGACAGGAACGAACCAATGATTCGGGTTCTTCATCTAAACCGGGCCACCAGAAATAAGCTCTCGCCAGCTCTTTCATTTTTGTTGCACCCATGTGTTCAGCGTGAAGTTCCTTCATTAAATTCAACCTGCCTTCATTCGGAATTATCACGCTGTGGCCCCATAAGAGACAGCTATTTTGGATCGAGAGTCCAGTCTGACGTTGATAAAAAGGCTGTAATTCACTCTCAACCTTAGTAGGCCAACCAACTGAGCAGTAATGGATGACCCTTGACAGAATAGGGTCTGATTTGTCCACTGCTCTATCCAGAGATGGGCAGTACCGCGGTACATGTAACGGCTTAAGTAAAGGGCGTTACTTTTGTAACGAGTATCGGTATCGCCTTAGCAAGATTTCTAATGTAACGATGTAACGGTAACGCCCGTAATAATTTTAGCAAAAGTAACGAGAATTTCCGTTACTCGTTGCTCGTTACATACTGTTTTTTATGTGTGAAAAGTACAAATACGTCTTTAGGCGGCGTATCATACAGTTCATACTTGTTAGAACTTGTTCAGTCCTTGTCACGTTGCATCCGTCTTGTTGCCGGTAGAGCTCAGTTATAGTGTAGCACTCGTGCGGTGTGCATCTCCTTTGTTTAAAGTTGTTAAACATGGAATACCTTTCGTCAGCTTCTTCTTCGAAGGATGACGACACATCTGATTTCCTCGAAGATGTTTCGGCACATAGTTCGGTAAAATCACAACTTATTACATCGAAGAAGTTTTTCTCGATCGTTAGAAGGCACGGCAATGCTTTAAAGTGCCTCTGTCTCTTGTGCCCTAATAAAGAACAAATTGTTCTCACTGCTGATATATCTACTTGTTCTAATTTGAAAAAACACATAAAGGTGAGTAAAATCTAATGTATATTTATTATAATTTACATAATATATTTACATGTAAGATATAGCATGTAATTTGTAAACATAAATTTGTTTTCACATGAATTTCACCAATTTATACGAAATAACACATAACGGTCGCGTTACCGAGTAGTAAGGAGCTACTGTATATAGCTTAATGCTGTATAATAATATAATATTATCAGATCAGATCTAATATCCAATATTACGTTATCTTGAAATATAGCAAACATTTTGCTCGGTATTTACCTTAATTACACGTATATCAGGGCCGGATGGAAATTGGAGACCTCAAATCAGATCACCTATTGGAGATCATATCGCATTCTTAAAATACCATATGACCAATTCATACTTGTATTCAACACAATAACAGCTGCACTTATAATTTACAACCTGAGATACTGATTCGAACATAAACAATTGCAATAAGTCAGCATAAATGTAAACAAATTTACCATTTTCAAGAGCTTAGCAATGTATCAACATGCATTTGCATATAAAATCTCAATAAGATGATGTAATAGTTAAACACGAAATTATTTCCTGTATGCAATCTATTTCTTATGTAGTAATTTCGGGGGAGGGGGCACACTTAATACCCCCCCTTCAATCTGGCCTTGATATATCATCACTAACCCACAAAAAAACACACACACACACACACATTATAACACATACGTGGCTTCCTTACTAAAGCACGACATGTTTTGGCTGAGTAGGTTTTCTGCCGATTTCAATTAGATAATATGACCATATTATTAGCAGCATATTATTAGCAGTGGTGGGCACCGTTAACAAAAAGTTAACTTCGATAACGATAATCCGTTAACCCCAATTTTTAACTCCGATAACGATAATCCGATAATTTTATTACAAAATTAACGGAAGTTAACGATAATCCGTTAACGATAACTATTTCTTTACTAACATTTAAAAAAATCAAGGAAAAAAGCTTTAAAACCCATAGAAAATGTTTATTTATGCAAAATCCAACAATAAATAGGTATTTAACTGTATTTTTATCAAGTTTTGCAACTTTTTTGCTTAATAACTTTTTTTTTTATTTTTAATAAAAAATGTACTGATTACATGTTTTGAAACCCGTTACCCTTGTAACCATTAACTAAATTTTAATTTACCAGAGAATTATTATGGCGGGAACTGAAAGGTAAAATTAAATTTTAGGCACATTTATTAAAGACTATGACACAATGTGCTGGTTGCCCTTCAGAAAGACCAACTTCTCAAAGTTAGGCCCAACTGCCAGTCTTGACCTCTTGGGCCTCAGGATGTCCTTGCCGAGAGAGAAGAGCCGTTCCACTGCGGCAGAGGACGGAATTGGCGTATTGTACTTCAGGAAGAGGTTGATGAAGATCTGCTCCCCCATGAAGTCAGAGTCGGCCATGTCTACCTTCCCATCAGTGTCCAGCCAAGTGTCGACAAGTCTCTTGGCCTTCTGCTTGACACTGGTACTTGAGCCACCGGCCGTCCACCCAGCGAAGAGGTCGTCAGGCATGCTGCTGTCGCTAGAGCTGGTGGTGCTGTCAACGTTCCGGTTCCTCAGTGCTCTCTCGACCTCGTCCTCCATGGCGGCCCTGACAGAGACAGTTTGGTCGCTGTCGAACCTGCGCAGCCAGTGGAGCCGGAACTTTGGGTGGAAGGCAGCTGCCAGCTGGCAGTCCCGGTCGTTCAGGTAGTGGTTGAACCGGGTGGTGACGGCTGCTACCAGGGCGTCGACCAGTGGCTTGCAGACGGCCAAGCTGCTCCTCATGCTCCTGAGCTTCATGAGGGTGATGGCCACTGTGGGAAAGAGGGTTCCAAGGTAGGCGTTCTTCTCCCCTGGATGGTGTCGAGGGCGATAGCCACATGGGACATGACTTTGGCCCACTCCTTCAGGAAGGCTATCTCCTGGTCATTGAAGGGCGAGAGTTTCTCCGTGCGTATAAGGAACTTGTTAAGCTCAGCCTTCGTATTGGCCACTGCCAGGATGTTGTTGAGGACGACGATGGAGTCGTACAAGGCATTCCACCTTGTCTTGCCAGGGACCACCAGCCTCCTGCCCAGTGCCTCCTCGATGGCGTCGCCGATCTGAGGACTCCTCCCCTGGGCATTGAAGAGTGCGTGAGCCTTGCCGTGGGCTTTCTTGTTGAGGGCGTTGAAGGCAGCGACGTCGGGGCCCGTCTGCTTGAGGAGGTTCGCGCCCAAGTCCACGGAGGCCACCAGATTGAAGATGTGAGCCGCACACCTCATGTGGACTGGTAGAATGGGGTGCTCATGTTCCTCATCAAGGAGTTCGCCGAGGGTTACAATGTTGATGGCGTCGTCACCCTCAGCCGTGTCGTCCTCGTTGTCTGAGTCGGCCTCAGGCAGTTTGGCAACATTGTCGAGGTCAGGCAACAGCTCCACCTGGCCACCATACTGGGTGAAAGCCTTCACGAAGTTGGACCCGTTGTCGGTGGTTGTCCTGACTACCTTGTCCTGAATGTTGAAGCGCTCATGGACCTGGACCATGATCTTCGTTATGACATCATAAGTGTGGCGACCAGTCAGACTGGTACAGGTGAGGACAGCATGCTTCCTGGCCCTGGTGGTTGGGTCAATCCAGTGACCTGTCATGCCGAGGAAAGATCTAAAACAAAGAAACACATAAGAATACAATTTATTTTCTTTATCATTTTATGCTTATTTACTCGATATTGTACTAACTTCACTAAATGTAGTTAGTACAATAAATATTTATAAAGAAATAAATGATAAAGATAATTACCTATTGTGAGCAGTCCAACAGTCGGCAGTGGTCGCCAAGTACGTCAACCCATCAAAAGTGTTGATGACGGCCTCCTCGACTGCCCGTTGTTGGTCATCAATGCGCCTGCCCAGGGTGCGGAGGGACATGCTGACCTTTGTTGGGTTGAGGGTCCTGACCAGGTCAACAAACTCCTCGGACTCAACCACGTGGAGCGGGAGTATGTTGTTGACAAAAAGACGGACTATCTTTTCGTCAACAGTGAACTGGCGTACTGCAGTGCCAGAACTGGCTAAGCCCAGGGCCTCGCCTATGGTGGGCTGCCGGACCTTCTTGGCGGGCAGCTCGGGGGTTGTGGCGCCAGAGCTGCGCACGCTGCTGCTGCCGGAGGAGTGACGCTTGCCACGGCCTGAGCCAGCCTTGATATCCTCCTCAAACTGAATAGCTAAGGACGGGTGGGCCCTCTTGAAGTGTGACTTCAAATTACTAAGGCTGCTGACATGGCCTTAAACAATTTTCTTGGTCGGGAGGCATTTTTGGCACTCAAAATAGAGTATTTTGTTGTTGTGCTTGTCCTCACGGCTAAGCTTGAAGTAGCGCTCCAGGTGGGGCCACGGGTTTTGGAAAGGCTTCTGGTCAGACTGAGACTCAGAAGTGCCTGAGACAGAGGCGATCTCAATGTCGAGAACTTCTTCTTGGTGCTCCATGGTTGAAGTTTAAAAGTTGTAGAGGATGCTTGGTAAGAGAGAACTGAACGCTTAGTTGACGATAATACAGAAGAACCTAAAAAAAGTAAAATATCATCGTATAAAATATGCAACTAAACTAATAAAATATTAATTCAAACAAAATAGCAAAATTAATTCAAAATAATATTAATTATAATAATATTATAATATATAATATATAATATTACGTTATATAAAATATTTTATTTTACTTAACCTTTTCCTGTGAATTTTCAATAGAAGTAATTTTTCTCTATGTAATTATTTTATCTATAAAATATTTTATCTATGAATTATTTAGTCTATAAAATAAAAATACTTTGTCCATGAATTATTTTGTCTATAAAATATTTTGTCTATGGAATATACGCAATTGTTATTTAATTCGACCACAATATTACAATCAGTGAATAAAAACTATTATTCAAATTTTACATACTATATATACTTTTTTAGAGATTTACTAACGCAGTGTAAAAATACTTATTCATTAGTCATTACTATAAATTAATTTTTCTCAACCGTACATTTTACCATACGTATCTCCATGCGTATTAATATATATATAATATTATAGGACTTTTACTAACGTTAAAAGAACCTTCTTACCTTCAATAAAAAGCGCACAACCTCCCCTTGCGAGATCTGGAAGCAGACTGAAGTTATGGCGGTTTGAATTCATTCGCGGAGCGGTGATCTTCCGTGAATGACTCCTCGCAGTTAACGTGTTAATGGACTTTAACAGACTAAATATCGAATTATCGGAAGTTAACTGGTCCGATAACGATAAATGGAAATTAACTTCCGTTAATAGTCCGTTAAAAAAGTTAACTTCGTTAATTAACTGTTATCGGATTAACGCTTTAGTGCCCAACACTGATTATATAATTAGTAATAGGCAACTCTTACTTGAAAATGTTAAATGTTAAATTTTACGGCGTGTATTTTTATTTCAACAATTAGAAATAAACTGATTCGTGTGATCCTTATACTGTAGTTTTAACACATTAGAAAGAATGAATTAATAAATATATAACTCGATAATATGCCCTAACTTTATAAAAAAAAAAAAATTGAATAACGGGAAAATAGCAATTTATATAACAATAGTAATGTTAATAGTAACAAGTAGTAGTAATAGGAATCAAACATAATGGTATGATAGGTCAATTTCCGTGCATGGCCTCGAAGTGCCTCTTTGGGCCTGTTGCCATGCACGTTAAAACATTTTATGTATTTACGTATGTATTTCAATCCCAAAGCCAGCATTTATACCAAGTGTGCAACAAAATATTGTGGGGGGGTGAGAAACATTCACATTAAGTTGGAACATTCACTATGAAATTGTTTCTATAATATAACAGTTCGTGTTACGTATTATATTTCAAACAACCATTTGTAAACAATTACTCTTCATTACAGCGCCGCCATTCCGAACTTGAAAAGGACTTTGATGAGTACCGCAGCAAGCGGTCAAAGCAGCGTGAGAGTTCCAGCAGCAGCGCCCCCGGTACCAGCAAGCAGCGATGCCATCAAACTCGCTTGCCATTTGGAAGAAAGCAGCAGTGTGCAGTTAGCCAGTCACAGTTTGACAAGAAGAATGTGGACTTCATCGTAGATACGATGCTACCTCTCTCTGTTGTAGAGAATGCTAAATTCAAGGACCTATTTAAGGGTATGTGTTCATTGTTTTCTAATTGTAATGTTGATTATTATATTTATATATATATATATATATATATATATATATATATATATATATATATATAATAGGTGTATCAGTATATATATATATATATATATATATATATATATATATATATATAATAGGTGTATCAGTATATATATATATATAATTATATATATATATTATATATAATAGGGCGGCTCGTTTTTACACCTTTTTCGATATTTGATTGGGGGTAGTGCGGAAAAGTTGCGATTTGGCGAGAAAATAAAGTGTGTAAAATTTTTTTGATCTACGTCAATACCTTCCGGTGGCGGCGAGTCTTTAAAAACCGAAAAATAGGCCTAACGGGGTAGATTGGAAAATGGTTTTAAAGACTTACAAAATAAACAATAAAAATTTCAGCACAATCTGTTAATAACTTCCGGTGGCGTCTTAGCCGTTAAAATATCCAAAATATTGATTTAAAGCAAGTTTTAACAAGATGTTATACAAATGTTAATTCCGGTATATTTCTGTGCAAACAACCCTGAGAACACTATTATAGGCTTGAATAAATTAATAGCAGTCATTGAACAATGAACATTATATAAAAATTATATAAAATTGTATACAATTTTTATGTGTTTTTAGGCCTATTTTTCGATTTTTAAGGACTCGCCGCCACCGGAAGGTATTGACGTAGATCAAAAAAAATTTACACACTTTATTTTCTCTCCAAATCGCAACTTTTCCGCACTACCCCCAATCAAATATCGAAAAAAGTGTAAAAACGAGCCGCCCTAATATATATATATATATATATATATATATATATATATATTTTTAACTGCAAACACGCAGTATAATTAACGTAAAGAACGACGCTTGTATAGGAGAATATTCCGCGCAAGATGAGGAGGGAGAACGAAACAAATGAAAAAATGAGGTAACCACCCGGGAATCGAACCCGGGATCTTCCGATTGCCGGTCAGATATGATAACCATTACACCATGGGCCTCACTAGATCAAATGCCGTAATTCTCCTACATACGCGCAGAAACCAATGCCCCAAGGGGGCACCTCCCGCATGCCGTACATTATATACATTTTAACTCATTTTTTCATTTGTTTCGTTCTCCCTCCTCATCTTGCGCGGAATATTCTCCTATACAAGCGTCGTTCTTTACGTTAATTATACTGCGTGTTTGCAGTTAAAATGTATATAATGTACGGCATGCGGAGATGCCCCCTTGGGGCATTGGTTTCTGCGCGTATGTAGGAGAATTACGGCATTTGATCTAGTGAGGCCCATGGTGTAATGGTTATCATATCTGACCGGCAATCGGAAGATCCCGGGTTCGATTCTCGGGTGGTTACCTCATTTTTTCATTTGTTTCGTTCTCCCTCCTCATCTTGCGCGGAATATTCTCCTATACAAGCGTCGTTCTTTACGTTATATATATATATATATATATATATATATATATATATTCCATCACCTGCCCTATTTAGGCCTACAAGTTTAAAAAAAATGTGAGTTATTTTGCTTTACTTAGTACAATAAAATTAAAAAGGCATATATAGGCACGTATTTTAAAATTAGGCACTGACCATCAAAATAGGCGTTTATAGGCACTATAACATTTAATTATATACATCCCACGGTCCCGAAATGGATTTCTCTAAAAGAAGCTTATGAATCTATAAACGGGAATAAAAAAGGCAAAAAGGGCAAAATCCGGTCTCTAGTCATGACACAAAGACCCCTTTTCTGTGCTACATCTAAATGATGTATTGTTTTTGGTGGTGTAGTCATTCCATTGTAGTTACCAGCTAATATTTTATGATTTCTTCATTTGGACTCATAGTCGATAATTTTTATTACAGATATTGCTCCAGGACTTGAAGTTTTATCAAGACGCTCACTTGGTCGCAGATTAAATGACATGACATCCTCTGTTCATGAGATGAACAACACTGAATAGATGATGCCAAAATGATATACTATATCTCACAAAGAAATAAAGAAATAAACAAAAAAAATAAATAAATAAATTGAAAAATAAATTGTAAGAGAGGCACACAAATTTATAAGGGAAAAAATTACCAAAGGTATTTTTAGTTATTGTCTGAATCATACGAAAACTCATGAGTTGATGCTAGGTCTTAGACCACAATGTAGGCTATGAGTTGATGCTAGGTCTTAGACCACAATGTAGGCCTAATTTGTCTGACCCAGCTTAATTTACGGCGTTTACTTCTAACTGGGTTAAAAACACAATTAGTCACTTACTGCTAGTTATTAGAGAGTCCCTTTTCCCCTATTGTTTAATTGTTGAGAGCGTACTTGCTGGTGGGGATCTTTTTTTCCGGTTTGTTCTTCTCCCTTCTCTCGTTCCGTCCTTTCGCCCCGTTCCTCGTTTTCGTTCTCCTTGTCCTCCTTTTCGCGGGGCTTTTTCCACCAGCGTCCTCTTGGTTTTTTTTCAGTTGGTTGATCGGTAATGTATATCTATTACCGAGCACGCTCTTGTCACACAGTATATAAATACTAGTGTGGAGAATAATTCTGGTTAGCAACCAATTGGTTTCATCCACCCAGTTTTTGACATAAAAGGAATTTAATAATTGTTAGATTAACTACCTACCTACTCAGTGAACCATTTTCGTTACCTCCCAACCACCCACACATCAGTTTTCCATATACTGGGGGTCCCGGGAGATAAAAATTTTGGTGTCATTGTCACCAATTTTTATGTCTGAGTGTAGACTAGCTAACTATTTGACTGTAAATGCCTGTTAATCTGATTAACAGTGACTATCCTCACCTTCTCATGGAGAAGATGTAGCATTTAATTAGAAGAGAAAATATACATCCATAGGATGAAACTATCCATGGTCTTTACCATAAGAAAAGGAAAAGTGAAAGTTAGAAAATGAAATTACAATTCCCCAGCATCTATTTTTTGTTGTAAAACTAGTCGCGCCTTTAACGCTGTTTGTCACTGAGGTCTTGTGTCTGTCAATGTTGTAGTAGGATGCGTTACCACTCCTACTGTCAAAGGAATAGTTACTGGAAGTTCAGTGTCTCCAGTTGTTACTGTCGGTGGAGAGGGCTCTCCAATGTTTATTGTTTTGGGTCCAGACTCTAAGGGGTACAAAAGAGAAATGTCTCTTGTTGTGTCACCCGTTGAAGTCCTTAATTTGACCACTCTTGTTATCCCGTCTGCCCCTGGTCTGAGTTCTAAAACTCTAGCCAGAGGCCAGTATTGTCTTGGAGTACTGTCATGTATGAAAACAAGGTCCCCTACCTTAATTGTGTCAGACCAATCCTTCTTAGTCATTTGTTTATGTCTCTCCCTTAGACCCATCAAGTACTCAGTTTTCCACTGTTTAATGAAATGAGCTTTAACTCTAGTTAAGTGTTGTAACTTAGTCTGGAGTTCATCATGTCGTTGAGTCCAGTTTGGGTCTTCTGAAGAGTCTATATTGTAGTCCGGCAGGAGACTAACTTGTTCCCCCCGAATCATATGATTTGGAGTTAATGGTTCCGGGTCATTAATGTTGTCACTCACGTAAGTGAGTGGTCTATTGTTGATGATGTTCTCAATCTCAGCTAGGAGAGTGAGCAACTCAAACAAGTGTATCTGTTTTTTACCAATTGCTTTCTTCAAGCAATTCTTTACTGTTTGTATATTCCTCTCCCAGATAGAACCATACCAAGGAGAGGCAACTGGAATATACTTCCACTTTATGTTTGAATTTTGTATATATAATTGTGTGAGTTCATTGCTTAACAAGTCGTTGATGACTTGTTCACCAGCCTTGAAATATGTAGCATTGTCAGTCCAAACTGTCTTGGGTACTGAATGTCGTGCACAGAATCTCTTAAAGACAGCAACAAAAGATTCTGCTGTAAGGTCCTCCACAACATCCAGATAAACAGCTCGTGAGGCAGCACATGTAAACAGTACAATGTACATTTTTTGTTCAGTGTCAACCACCCCTACAGTCAATGCTCCTGTATAGTCAATGCCTACAGTCTCAAAGGGTCTGTTGAGAGTAACTCTCTCCTCTGGCAAAGCAGGAGGATTTGGTTTCCTATAGGGCCTAGCATGAATACGCCTACATGTGACACACTCACTCAGGACTGTTTTAACAGTGATCCTTCCCTTGGGTATCCAATAAGTTTTTCTTAATGCAGTTAGTGTCTGTGGTACCCCCATATGATGTACATCATTGTGTGTTTGTCTGATGATTAATGTTGTCAAATAGCTAAATCTAGGTAAAAGGATTGGATGTTTGCTTTTGTAAGACAGTTTTGATTTGTCTAATCTCCCTTTACACCTTAGAAGACCTTCCTCATCTCTGAACAAGTTTAGATCCACAACTACTGATGGTACAGGCTCTTTTGTTTGTTTCCCATTAGTCAAGCATTCTAACTCTTTATTGTACTCCTTTTGTTGTGCATGCCCTATCCAGTACTTGGTTGCAACTTCTGTATAATTATGATTGTTCTTATTTAGCTGTTTGTTTATTGTAGTTAAACAGTTGTGAGCAAACCTCAAACAGTAGGCTGTGACCCTGACAAGTTTGCTGAAATCAGAATAATGTTCATAATTAGTGATTGGTTCAACCTTTTCATTTGAAAAGATTAAATTTAATGTCAAGTTAACTTGTTCCACAGGCCATTGGTCTGTATAACAGAGCCACTTAGGTCCCATGAACCAAGTTTTGTTTGACTTCAACAACTTGTAGGATAAACCTCTGGTCAGAAAGTCTGCTGGATTTTGTTTAGTTGGAACATAGTGAAAGTTGACTTGTAGGCTTTCATTAGCTTCAGCTATTTCTTTTAACCTATTTCTTACAAAGATGTTCTTACTATTAATGCTATCATTCCGTATCCAGGCAAGACAAATCTGACTGTCAAGCCAGATGTGGATATCAGTTATGTTCACATCATGGTAAGCATCCTTAAGCAATGAAATGGTTTTAATGGCTAATGCAGCAGCCAATAGTTCCAATTGAGGTATGGTTCGGGTAGGTTTGTATTTTAATGTTCTGCACTTTTGTTAAATCAGCAGCTAACTTCTTCCAAGATTTTTTATCTTCAGTTGTTATTGGATCATCCCACCCAACATTTGTCCTCCAAACTTCTTGGAGGAGAATCTTTGATTTTATTGTTGAAGGCAGGAATAGACCATGGGGTCATAAATGTTTGAAGCCTCTGATAATTAATTCACTAGGGAACAACATTTTTGTTTCTTGAAAACTATTTGATGTTTCTTATAGAACTTTTGATGCTGATTCCAAATATGGTTTCAGAATTTTTCTATCACCCACAGTTTTCGAGAAAATAATATTTCCATTTACTCAGAGTTTTCCCAAAATATTAGTTAAAATTAAGTGTACTAATTTCATTTTACTTTCTTTTTTTTCCAGGTTAACTATACTTAATAGTATTTTTTGCATTAAAAAAATATAGCTATTTAAACAAACAGATTTTTAATAGAAAGAAAGAATTTTTTTTCAAGTTTTGCTCAAATTTTAAAATTTTTCATAGTAGAAAAAATTGGTTTTTCATTCCAAAAAGTTTTCCGTGATTTCAATAATTTTCCGCCAGCATGAATCGAAACTGTATTAATCCCAGAGATACATTTTGCTACGTATGTAGAGAACTGACCATAATGGCACAGAGGAAGACGATGACCCCACTCGTGAAGAAGGCTTACGAACTTTATTTTGGATGTAAGGTAGGCGACCAAGACAAATCCTGGGCACCTCATATCTCATGCATTTCCTGTGCCGTCACTCTTAGGGGTTGGATTAAAGGTACCCGCAAATCTATGCCATTTGCCATACCAATGATTTGGAGAGAGCCCAAGGATCACCTAACGGATTGCTATTTTTGTATGACTAACGTTTCAGGATTCTCTGCCAAAAATGAACATAAAATTCAATACCCAAATCTTCCATCTGCCATGAGACCAGTACTACATGACGATGATAACCCAATTCCAACTCCCCCAAAGTCATGGACACTGGATGAAGAGTCTGAAGTTGAACCAGTGGAGATTGATGACACTAAAGATACAGACTTTCAGCAACCTGAATCAAATAAACCACGTATGATAATGCAGGTTATGCTGAATGATCTCGTGAGAGATTTGGACCTTCCGAAAAAGAAAGCGGAATTATTGGGCTCAAGGTTACGTGAATGGAATTTGCTGGCAAAAGATACAAGCATATCGGCGCTCCGCACTCGCCAAAAAGATCTGATGCAGTATTTCTCCTCGTCAGGTGGTTTATGCTACTGTAATAATGTAAATGGACTGCTGTTTGCTCTCGGTCATGAGCACAAATCTGAAGATTGGCGTTTATTTATTGACTCTTCGAAGCTGAGCCTCAAGGTTGTACTACTTCACAATGGAAATAAATACCCTTCCATTCCTGTAGGGCACGCTGTCCACATGAAGGAATCTTACGAAAATATGAAACTCATCCTTCAGCAGATTAATTATGACCAGTTTCGTTGGTATATATGTGGGGATTTAAAAGTCGTCGCGCTTCTTCTGGGAATGCAGCTCGGTTATACGAAGTTCTGCTGCTTCCTTTGTGAATGGGACAGCAGAGCCAGAGATTCGCATTATTTTGTAAAGGATTGGCCACTTCGTCAAAAATGTATCCCAGGACTGAAGAATGTGTCTCATGAACCCTTAGTTGACCCCAAGAAAATATACTTACTGCCACTTCACATCAAACTTGGCATCATGAAAAATTTTGTCAAAGCAATGAACAAGGAAGATGAGGCATTCAAATATTTGAAGAAAAAGTTTTCACGACTTAGCGATGCAAAGATAAAAGAAGGGATCTTTGTTGGTCCCCAAATCAGAGAGCTCATGAAAGATCAAAAGTTTGATGATGCCTTGAGAGGAAAAGAAAAAGTGGCATGGGAGGCCATGAAGAATGTTGTCACAAATTTTCTCGGGAACATCAAAGCCTCTAACCATGAAAAAATAGTGCAGGACATGATTGAAGCATATAGGTTATTGGGATGTAATATGTCACTAAAATCCATTTCTTGCACTCCCATTTAGATTTCTTCCCTGAAAACCTCGGCGACGTAAGCGATGAGCATGGAGAAAGGTTCCACCAAGATATAGCTACTATGGAGAAACGCTACCAAGGGAGGTGGGATCCGGCAATGTTAGCTGATTACTGCTGGACATTGAGGCGAGAAGCTCCTAATGAAAACTACAAGAGAAAATCAGTGACAAAGAAGTTTTAAGAAGAATATTTTAAATGCCAATCTGCCACTAATATAATTTTTATGAAGTATTTTTACTAACTTCTATACACTTTTTGAATAAATATTAAAATACAAATTTCTCAGTAACCTTGGGTGATAGAGAAATTCTACGGCTATACTCGGAATCAGCGGAAAAAATCCTATAAGACCGACCTGTTCACGTCCAAGAAACAAAAACAAAGTTAAAATTTGTTCCCCAGTGTAATATTTGTCTTTTAGTGTTTGCTTCCTCATCAAGTTTAAAACCTTTAGTACAGATTGAATCATGACTGTTAGAAGTTGCATCCAAATACCAGTTCATTACGTTAATTATACTGCGTGTTCTTTGCAGTTGAAATGATATATATATATATATATATATATATATATATATATATATATATATATATATATATATATATATATATATGTGTGTGTGTGTGTATATATATATATCACTTGTTACTTTTGTCACTTTTGTTGAGTTCGAACGACGGTTCAGGATCGACCTGCGGTTGACCCCTCTGCAGCATCCCGCCTCATTTGCGGGATTTGGTGAAAGAGGGAATTGCTGTCTGATCTCCTCCTGCCAAGGACATTGAAAAGCTTTGGGCTCCGTATTCTGAGGGTATTTTCCATCCTCGTTTTCATGGCCCCTTGTCCCACCGCAGCTGGGACCGTACAAAATCTGCCTCTTCTCTCATTCCAGTTTGTTTCTATTTCATTTCTAAGGTTAGGGACAAAGCCCTTAAGTATTTTCCATATGTATATTATTGTGCACCGCTCGCGCCTTCTTTCGAGAGAGTAGAGTTCCAGGGATTGTAGTCGAGACCAGTAGTCTTCACCTTCCGTTTCCTCTATCTTAGACGTAAAAGTCCTTTGTATAGCTTCAATGCTCGCAATGTCTCTTTTTCTGTGTGGGCTTGTGAGTACTGAGCAATACTCAATTATTGGTAGGACTAGACTCTTCCATAATTTGAGCATGATGTTTGCTTTTCTGCTGCGGAAGCTCCTCCAGATTATTCCCATTATTTTTCTAGCCGTTGTGATTTTGATTTTATAGTGCTCTCTGAATTCTGCATCCGACGACATTATTACTCCAAGATCCCTGACTTGTGGATTTGGTGTTATCTGTTTGGCTTGCATAGTTTTGTACCCTTTTTCATGTAGCTCTTTGTTATTACCATATCTTAGAAGTTGTAATTTTTCTTCGTTGAACTTCATATTGTTATCTTCTGCCCACTGGAATAATGTTTCAATGTCGTTTTGTAACTTTCTTATGTCGTCTTCGTTCAATATTTCCATTATTATGAACAGCAAGGGAGCTAATACTGTCGTCCCTTGTGGGACAGAGATTACGACTTCTGAGACTTCCGATTTAACTCCGTTTACCACCACTCTTTGTGTTCTTTGCGTCAAGAAATTAAATATCCACCTTCCTAGCTTTCCAGTAATTCCTGTATTCTTAAGTTTGTGTGCTATGATTAGGGGTTGCAATCGATAAAATATTATCGATAATTTATCGATAAATGAAAGTCAACTATCGTATAATTATCGAGCAGATTTATCGATAATTTCAGATCACTTCCTGATTTTTTAAGTTTACGCTAAATGAACAAATTTTCTCTTGCAAATGAGATTTATTAGAAATAAAAAACGTAAGTAAGTCCTCTATGTTCAATGCAGGCAGTGAATTCGCATTGTACGAAGTAAAGAAAAAGAGAAGCGAAAATCTAGATCGATTGTACGATGCATTAAGGACCATCAAGCCTGCAAGCTGTGAAGCAGAGCGTGCATTTTCTTCAGCGGGAATTTTCATAACGAAGATTCGATGCAATCTCTCTCCAGCCACTATTAATGCCTTATGCTTTTTGAAATGTTACTTCCTTAATAAGGATAAAAAACTAAAATCTGTTTAAATAACTATGGCTGTCACAATGTAGAATGATCTCATTAAAATCTGTTCTTATAATTTTGCGTTTTTCTTCTATTAATGAGACAGCTAATTTGGGTTGTACAAATCTTTTTCTTGTAGGTAGTAGGTAGTTTTGCCCCTAATTATACGTTCAAAACACTTTATAAGGTGTGAAGAAAGAGCCACTGGCCGATAATTTTTGGGCATTGCTCTGTTACCACCTTTAAAAAGGGGAGCAATGTTTGCGTTCTTTAAGGGGAGTGGAATTTATCCTGTGTCGAGTAATTTCCTCCATAGTAAGTATAGCGGTTTTGCAATACTCTCTTTGCATTTCTTTAGAAATGTGGCACCCCCATATGTCTGGCCCTGGAACTGAATTGTCTCGCATCTGTGATAAGGCCGTAATTACATCTTCCGTGAATTCGAAGCTCATTAATAGGTTTGTGCCGGAATTTGTTCTTGGTTGATCTGTATCTATGTCGAAAAATTCGTCTGGGTTTTCCACTTCCATCTCGGACTTAGGGGTGCTAAACACAGATTTAAATTGTTCCCTAAGCAGTTCACTTATTTCTTTCGGGTCATTTGTGTAGTCGGCCTCCCCGTCTATCAACGGTCCAATACTCTCCTTACACTGCATTTTCCTTTTCGCAAACGTGTAGAAGTATTTTTGGTTATTTTTTGTTTTCTGCTACCTTGTTTTCCTCCTCGTTTGTCTTATGTATGAATGTTTGCTTTAGGGCCATTTCTACTATTTCGCCAAGTTTCCTCTCTAGTTTGAGTCTCTGCATCAGTTCTGCATTTGTGGAGATGTTTTACAGTTTGTCTTCGTTGCCTGAATAGTGTCCTGATTTTTCTCTCGAGCTTGCTACGTTTTCTTTCCTGTCTCTCTGGAATATGCTTCGCTATTTTCGGTTTGGTTTGGTTTCAGTCTCTATTTTACATAGTATTTCTTGTGGAGTCTTCTCCCAATTTACCACTTTACCTCCTTTAAATCTGTATTTACGTTTTCCCACTTTACTTTCTTTGAATTTATGTTTATCCTTCAAATATTCTATCTGCCTCTCTAGGATGCGTTTTCGGACCTCTAGGTGTTAACTTTAATTGTATATCGATGAGGTTATGGTCGGAGAACTTTGTGTGCGTTACTTTTTTATTTATTATTATCTGTTTGTTATTTGTCCAGATTAAATCCAAAACGTTCTCCTTTCTCGTGGCTTCAGATTTCCTGGGTAAGAGCGTAATGTTCCCAGAACTGGATTAACCATATGGCAAAAGCGGCATATGCCGCCGGCCCCTTGCTTTCGGGGGCCCCGCGCTGGGAATGTATCGTAGCACACCCCACACACACACGCACACTGTACACGTCACGATCAGTGTATGTCGCTGCAGCCGTTGTTGCGATTGCGCTGCAGATTATTGACGCTTTCGCCCGAGCTAGTAACTCGTAATCACTGATCTTTATATTGCATTTCATCATTTTTGTCTTTTCTTTTTTGCAATTTTGCTATTTTTTAATGGAATTTTCACTTCTTTACTAATGGCCGACCTACATTTTCATTTTTCCTAACCACGACGCCCATGTTCATAACCGAGGTAAGGGGCCCCGGTTACGAATGTGCTGCGGGCCCCGCGCAACCTGAATCCACCCCTGAATGTTCCATAATATCTAATAGCATTGTTGCTTGAGTTCTATCGTCTTTAGTAATGTTGCCATGAAACTTCTCAACATATATAACTTCGTCATTTTTCTTCCATGATTTGAATGGGAAATTAAAATCTCCGAAAATTAGAATATTTGTTGCTGGAATTTCAAGTAATTTTAATATGTTTTCTATTTCATTTGTAGCAAATTAGAATTCACTTTTTGTGGTGTTTGGTGGTCTGTAGATGTTCATAATGGTTAAGTTCAGTTCTTTTGCTTCTAATATAATAACTTCAACTGTGCTGTTTGATTTGTTTACCTTCACTTCACATGTGTATGTGTTTTTCACGTAGCTGCAACACCCTCCCCTTCGTCTAGCCACTCTATCTGCTCTGTATATGTTGTAGTCCAAAATGCTATTTCAGTATTCTCGATGCAGTTTTCACAGCCTTTTTCGCACTTATGTAAGTGTGTTTCCGTTAGGCATATGATATCTATGCTGGTTTCCCTTGCTGAATTTTGCAAGTATTGTAATTTGCAGTCTGCATGGTCCGTCTAGGGGCCTTGTATATTTGTGTATAATACATTTATCGGGTTTCTAATCTTCGTGTTCGATTTTCCTACATGATGGTCGTTTCCCGGTCGATGTCGGTTCCTGTTTGGTGTTATTGGTTGGTCCGCTGCATTCGGGAGTATTGGGGCTGCGGCCCGTGATACCACTGTGGTTATTGTATTATTGGTGGGTGGTGTTGGTGTTAAATAGGAGGGTGATGTGCGTAATGTTGTGGTGTATGTGTTTGCGGCGTTCTGTCTTTCCTTGTTAGCAGGGCGAGCTGTGCTTTTATTATCCTCATTTCTTCTAAAAAATAGGTTTCCTTACTCTTGTTATTACTTCTATGGCGAATATGATCTGTTCTTTCCCATTCTCTTCTTTGCGTACCCTTTATGTGAAAATACGGGCACTCTATGTTCAGGCATTTTTTCTCAGTAATTGATTGCCTGTACATACGAGAGTGAAAAAAGCTGCAGTTTTGTCCGTACCTGCGCTTCACATTCCTTATCATATAGAAGCATTTTGTGGGGTGATTGTCTATGCAGTTTGAGCCATATTTGCAGGAACCTATTTTATAATATTCGCATATGGCCCGTCGTTTAAATTCCCTCTGAGTCTTATGTGATTCGATTTCCTTCTTCTGCTCCGCCACCACTTCTTCCCTACTCAGTGGGGTTGTTTTCTTCGGCTTGTATTTCGTATCTCCCTCTTTTGCCGTGGGTATTTCTTTATGTGAGGCTGCTTTCGCCCCTCCCTGTAGTGTGTTTTCCATTTCATTTTCTCTTTCCCTTTCGGTTGTGCAGGCGTTTTCTGTTTCCTGTTTTTCTGTCTGTAAAAATGCTGTACTTGATTCTTTTATTTCAATATTTTGTATTCCCCTCTGTACTAATTTTCTATTGTTTTCCATGCACTTGACGCACAAGAAACCATAAAGGCCTATGATTTTGTTATTTATTCTATTTACCATTTCCTGTCTTTTCTATCTAAGTTCATGCATTCGTAGTGCTTAAAGGTATTGCACAGAATGCAGTTTAAGCCCAAGGTCTGGTCTGCTTCATCTTTGCAATCGCAGAGCTGATGTGTCGTGCATTTTATTACGCATAATCTGGCTCTATTCAGTTTTCGGACTTTCCCGCAATTTACACATTTCTTCGTATTTTTTGCCATTTTCTCCTTTATTTTCCTCTTCTTCTTGCTTCTCAAATTTCTCTCGATAACTCGACCTTCGTTTTATGGCTCTGACCTTTTTCCCTCTATAGGCCTATATTCTAAGAGGTAGATGGCTTTAATCAGAATTTTAGGTGATTATGGTTTGACAAGCGTATTTTATGTAAAAATGGGTGCTGATTCCAAAAAAGCTGTCTTATTGATCCCAGTTACGACAAAATGGCCATTTTGGACACTTTTTGGCCAATTATGGCCAAAATCAGAGATTTTCAGAATTTTAGATGATTATGGTTTGACAAGCGTATTCTATGTAAAAATGGGTGCTGATTCCAAAAAATCTTATTGACCCCAGTTACGACAAAATGGCCATTTTGGACACTTTTTGGCCAATTATGGCCAAAATCAGATATTTTCAGAATTTTAGGTGATTATGGTTTATTAACATTTAACAAGAACATTACCACACCCTCATCTCCATCTGCGACATCTCCGGTTCCATGGTCTCAGAAAGCATGGTTGGCATTTGACTGCCGGTAAACCAGACTGGTAGAAAAAGTCCATTAACCTCGTTCCAGCCATGGTCTGTGGGTCGCATGTTCTCTAGTGGATCTCTTAGATGCGCATGCTTCCAGAGATATGCCGCATAGTTGCACCTAGCTAACTTTTGATCTAGAACATCTTTGCAGGGAGGAAGCATGCCTGCATCAATACCTTTAATTTGCTGTAAAGGAGAGTCTGGGTCATTTGGCTTGTACCTTTGCTGGAATATCTTCAGTCTGGCCTCATTCACCGATGAAATGGTTCCCTGGCCATATAGAGTACACACATATTTTTGTACGTGGTTTCCTTCATCAACAAAGGTGGTCTTCTCTCCAAGGCTGCCGAAGCCTTCAAGACGTAACGGGTTCTTTTCAGCCTTATTCAGTGGATTCACTTTTTCCTTCCTAAAGAAGGGTGATGTGTAATCACATCCTGTCAGAGCATAATAACCTGGCAATGCCTTGCAGAGAACTGGACCCAGGTGATTTGCTAGATCAGTGATATGTACAATTTAGGGTTATAACTTTTTTACAACATAATATTCCTGTACTTTAATTCGATGAACTTTTGCCTAAAAACAAAGAAATTAACTTTCATTTTAATATCTTTTTAGAAAAGGTCACCCCGAAATCCAAAAATCGATTATTGCATACGTAACTTTTTTGCATATTCCATGTAATATAATAAAAGAACTCACAACATAATCGTTATAATACTTGTACATATATTACTGCTTATTGCTTAGAATAAACCGAAGTTGCAGTTTGTTTTTGTTTCTGCAGGCAGCATACAGTTCCTGCATAACTTTGATTGCACGTTCTGCACACTGATTACTTCTTGGTATCTTGAGTGGGGATGGCTCCTGCTTCCAGTGATTTTCCAATGAGTTCAATGCTTTTTTGTAAGGTTTCAATATTTCTGACAAGTTCTTGAAGTCATTTTCATTGTACATCTGATTAGTAAACCAATATTCTGCCTAGTTGTATGAAATGAATCTGCATACCTTCTCTAAAGTCTTCCTTGTTGTAGGTATAAGAATAAATGCAAGGATAGCTAGAATGGCTCTTGAATGCCACCTCGCATTGCTGATGTTTGGAATTTTCTGAAAGTTAATCAAAGGAAAATTCCCTTTTTCTTCAAAGAATCTAAACACCCGTGTTAGATGGTACAAAAACTTAATATCATCTCTCCATCCTGATTTCTCGAGGACCTCTTCTGTTCCATTAACAAACTGTACCTTTAGTTCCTCATAATTCTTCACCAGTTGGGATACAAATGGATATTCGATGTTTGGAGAACTGGTGTTAGCACCAAGATCTTCGTCCATTACCAAACGGAGAATCCTGTCCAGAATGTGATGCTGACAACTGATAAATTGTGGTTTGCAGATACCCTTCTCTGAGAACATTCGTTGCAATTTGACAACAACTCCACTCTTTTTCCCAGTGTTAACACTTGTTGTATCAGCAACGATCATCTTTATTGCATTCCATAAGGTGTATTCATCAATAACTTTTGCAATTCCTTCAGCAATAGTTTCAGCCTTGCCATCTTTCAGACGCAATGCATCCAATTTTACTTCGGTTCTTTCATTTTTAAGTACCACTACTTGATACTCATTTTCCTCAATGCGCTTTCCATCAAAATGTAAAGACCACTCTTCCATCTGTAAATTTTCAATCATTTCCTCCTTCAATTTAGCAGCCTCTTTGTATGCTGACTTGTAAATTGCTGCTTGACTTGGTGTTGGAATGTCAATACCATCAAGTGACAACTGTTTGCATATTTTAGCGGCTTTACTTGTTGATACTCCTGTGGATGTCACCAAGTTGGTTGCAACTTTACTTTTGTTATGTCTTCTGGTTGGTGGAGTAATACTCTCATCTTCATCTTCATGCTCGCTCTCTTCAGATTCAGTACCACTACCACCAGATACATGATTGTAAGATGTTGATGCTGATTCAGCAGGCAATTTTCGTCTCTTTGAAGGGTGAATCGTTTCTTCACTTGCAACTTGACCTGTAGAGTACCCCACTTCTCCTTTGCTTTCCACTTGAAGGTGGTACAGTCGTTTGTCTTCCGAGGATAACTATTGGCCATTTACTTTAGTGATATCAAAAAGTTCATTCAGGGCATCATATTTTCCCCTCCTGACACATTCATCATAAGTCTTCATCACCTTGTCAAGCTTTGCTCGTATTACTTGATCTGACACATGCGGAAAATTCAATTTATTCTTCCATAATTTTGTAACTTCTTTGGAAATTTCCACTATTCGCTCCTTTCTTCCTTTGATTTCTGTTCCAAGAAACTGGTACCGTCCAATGATTTGGATTTGGAGTGGCATTCTGCATTTTTCTTCTAGTGAAGATTCTTCTAAAGGCACACTTCCTCTTCTTCTATGTGACTGCTGGAATCTCACCAGATTATTGGTCCAGATATCCTTGTTCTTCTGTATGGTAGTATCACTTTTCTTGTGTGACATTATATTGCTTCTGAAACAGATATAAAAAGGTATTAAGTTGATTTGTTTGTTTGTTTTATATATATTATTATATATAATAATTAATATAATATATAGAAATAATATAATAATTAGAGGGCGGATTTTTAGGTGAAAAAATATGACCAAATATTTATTTTTTAGGTGATAAAATTTTGGAAAATATTTTTAGAACATCCATAGAACGTCTCACGAAAATATTTATCACCAAATATTTTGGGCTCTATATATTTTTTGAGTTTGACTCCCCTCTACAAAACATTCTGGATACGCTTTTGTTTACGTGTTAAAATGGAAGAAAAATTCAACAAATTATTATGGTTAATAAATTTAAAAAATGTTCTGGAATGTTCAAGAGTGCAGAAGCGAATTCCACATTTTGCTACGTTTTTTAATTAAGCGAACATATTACAAATAATAAAAGCTTACCTGAAGTTGAGTTGAACTGAACAGTTGAGTAACTATTGCGCAATACTGGACACAAGTGATTCGGTTGATTTCATTTCGTGCTTTTATACAATTTGCGAGTGCATGAAGAACAATGTCGTGTGTTCTAGAATTTTCTTGTATGGGTGGATTGATATTAGTCATCGAATTTGAGCACCGGAAGTGATTTTTCGGGCGATCTCACGATATATTAGCGTACTGAAAAATTCAAAAATATTTTTTAGGTTAAAACCTAAAAGTCCGCCCTCTAATAATAATATATTTATATACTTATGAGTAGTAACGTAAATATATGGTTATGGTGATTCAAACTTTTGATTTGGGGGGGGTGACCTTTTTTAAAAACTGAGAGGAATTAGGGTCTTTTTCATTGTTTTTAAGCAAAAGTTCATCGATTTATGATACAGGAGATCTTTTATTTGAAAAAAAGTCTAAAAGTTATAACCCTAAATTGTACATATCTCCTGGTGTTATCACTAGCATGCCCAAGGTCCATCCACACGTTGGCTTTGAGTTGTCTGGCATGGTACAGAAGAATAACCATGATATCAGTGTCCGTTGCACGGACAACAACATTCTGTCTTGGTCTTGTTTTAGACAGCAAGCTGATATGGTACACCAGCATGGTATCGGCCTCCACGTGTGAGCATACATACTCAGGTGCCTTATTGTGTTCTACATTTCCTGATAGAGTTGCCGTAGATTGCAGACACTGCTCCTCATGTGCAACAAGAACTCTCGTTTGTTTTATGATAGGTGCGTACTTGTTATCTTTCCATTCATCCATGAAGAACTTCATAAGTGCAGTTTTGAAATTTGGTGATCTCAAGGCATGTCTGAAATCTTTAGGACGTAACTTATCTGATCCAGTTATGTGAAATGATCCATCATTTGCACCTCTTGCCTGTTGCTCAACATTCTTTACTTCACTTGCCCTTGCACTGCATATGATCTTCAGGACCAGCATTGCTACAGTTTCAAGCTCGATCTTTCTGGTACAAGCAAGATAGAGTAATCTGCCGAGCAAGTCCCGTGTTGTCTTCAGCACCAAAACGTTTTCATCTTTACCTCGTACTTTCCTCTTGACAGCAGCACTGGCAAAGTTTTTCACTTTTCTTCTTTGCAGTGGCCTTTCAAACCTTGTGGGGTAATTTAATTAAGCATTCCTGGAGGAAGTCATCTTTCCACTTTTCCCCCAAAACGAAGAGATTTAACATCTCTTTTACTTCATCTGGCATTTTCTTGCCGTCTGCTAGACAGTACAGATTGGTATCTTCAAGCAGAGACTCGACGAAAGGATTCATTGTAGTCTCTCGCATGCAGCACACACCGCAAAGGCACCTCCACAGCATCATCCATCTGCAAAAAAATAAACATTAGTCAAACAGTGTACCACTCATTGGGCCATGATTTATGGTTACCCTAAGAGGTAATGGCTTTAATCAGAATTTTAGGTGATCTTAATTTGATAAGCCTATTAAAACGTCTACAAAATGGCCATTTTGTCGTAGTTGGGGTCAATAAGACTGCTTTTTTAGAATCAGCACCCATTTTTATATAGAATAGGCTTGTCAAACCATAATCATCTAAAATTCTGAAAATCTCTGATTTTGCCCATAATTGGCAAAAAAGTGTCCAAAATGGCCATTTTGTCGTAGCTGGGGTCAATAAGACTGCTTTTTTGGTGAATCACCACACTTTTTCACATAGAATAGGCTTGTCAAACTAAGATCACCTAAAATTCCGATTAAAGCCATCTACCTCTTAAGGTACTAATGTACAATCTCAGGAGCTGTTTTTCCGTTCAAAGTTTTAAATTTATGTTTCAATGTGATGTTTTTTCTTTGTGCAAGCTATATGCCACCGGCTTTCACTTAATAATTTATTATCGCGCATTCACTGGTATTTAATACACCCACTGGTATAAGATACAATTTACCGCTGAACTTATAAATACTGTACTAGTTATTTCGACGAGTGCAAGAATGTTGAATTGTAATTGCAAATGTTGATCAATGTGGCAAGATGGTGAAAATGGGTTATGCAACAAGGGGGAGTGGTTCTGCAATGAAAGGGGGAGGGGGTTATGCAATGAAGGGAAAGGGTTATGCAACAAATCAATGCTGTAAAGGGGGAGAAGGGAGGATGACCTCCCCCCAAAGGGGTAACCTTAACCTAAGAGAGGAAGAGAAAGGGGAAGGAGGAGGTCTTTGGGGGAGAAGGTGGGATGCTAGCCCTGTTCAAAAATCAACTTTTTCTTATTTTCATAGGTTTCTGTACTTTTTCCCATGCTTTTTGACCTGAAAAGGCCGAAAATCACAACCATTTTGACCTAGGTTGTTGGGAAGCATTGCCGCATGGAGCTTTAACTTTTCTGACTTGAAATCGGCCAAAAGCACCAGTTCCGGGGTCCCTTGAATCATGTTTTGCACTATAACTTTTTATCTAAACAAGATAGAGCAACAAAATAGGCACCAAATTAAAGTGTTTTTAATCCTCTTTCTAACTTATACAATTACGATAGTCTTGGAACAAGAAATGGCACATTGGTACATACAAAGATTTCAGAAATATCACAAAATTCGTTTTCTCACACTCAAGGCAGACAAGGCGCCTTATTCATGACACAAATTTGAGATTAACATTTTGTCACAAGTCTAATCGATCAAGAAGTGAAAGCTTTACATGATGATTAATTTCATAATGACATTTACACAGTCAGTTGTTGAGAGTTTGTTTCTTGAAGCTGTCAAAGCGGCGTCTGTTGAACTCCACAGCTTGAAGGAGATAGTCCCTTTGCTTGGCATCTGTTGTTATGACATTTGCAAAGTCGCTCATCATCTTGACACCACGTTCAGTAATGTCATTCACCGCTTTCAGATTCTTAACATAGTCCAACGCTTTTCTGTAGTCCTCATTCTGTGGCCAAGACGTGACAGGTTCCAGAAGCCACTCGGATCCAATGTTCAGTGTGTCCAGCAGGAAATGTGATTCTGGGCCAATGAGATCAACCAGGGTGGTCTTAGCTGTGACTCTCTGGAATAGAGGCTTTCCTGTTCTGAAGCTGTCTGGCTTCTCAGTGGCATGTAACTGGGCAGCAATGTCGTGCTTCAATGTGTCACTCAATCTACTGCTGAACAGGGCAAATGGCACGACTTCCTGCGTCAGGTACCATTTGTGGTTTTCCATCTTATTAAGTACTGCATCAGCAAGCTCTGGGTCAGTTTTCTTGTACTTCAACATGTCCTGGATTAGACTTAGATCATTCACGGGAGCATCTGCAGCAGACATTGACATCATCCATACAGGAGTGTAGAACAGCGCAAGGAAGGTGTTGAGTCTTTCCAGCTTTGATACAGTGTCTTCGTCGTACTCAAGTTGATCTGCAAACATCAGCATTTTCATGGAGTACAGGTTTCTGGCCATCCATCTGGCCTGATGAATGGCGCCTGGTCGACTCCAGTGAATACCTCGAGGAGGTGTTCCTCCAAGAACAATGACTGTCAGTTCAGCCATTTCCCTGTAGTCGGCTCTTGGAAGCCTTTCTGCTGTTAGAATGTCTTGGAGTATTTCTTCACTGTTTTCTTCTTTTTCCTTCAGCCATTTGCTGTTGATAGCCAGCATCTTTGGGTTTTCCTTGGACAAGTCCGTCCAAACATCCTTCAGATGCTCAAACCAGGGATTATCTGGCCCCTTCACCTTCCCAAACAGCTTCTCCCAAACTGCTCCTACTAGGATTTCCAGGATGTGATGTCGACAGGCCAGATAAAACACCTTTTTGTTCAGCATTTTCTCTAGCAGTTTGGCAGCTCCTCTGTGAACTCCACTGTTACTGGATGTAGTGTCAAAAACAAGGGCAGTAACATTATCCGTAAGTTCCCATGTCTCCAGTAAATCCATTGAAGCCTCAGCCTGAGCTGTGCCAGAAGAATTGTCGATGACAGGTACTCCCAATAACTTTCCTTCAGTGTATGAAGGTGGACCAGACACTAGCACAGCTAAAGTCTCTGAGGTACTTCCAGGTTCACTGCCCAAGACATCTTTGAGCAACTTTCCATCCCAGTGTAAGGCAGCGTACTGTGGTTTTTTTTTCACAAAACTTGGACATGTGACTCTGGCTGATATTATACCTGGACAGCATTCTGTTGCGACGTGTTGTTGAGGTTGAGATGACGAAGTTATCCAGATCAGCCCCTCCAGCTTTCAAGGTGGCAGAAACCATGGCAGTAACTTGATTGTCTGATAAACCAAGACGATCAGCTGTATTGCAGATGACATCACATTCCATGACCTTCCTTGGAAACGTCAAAGTCACACTAGTCACAGTGTCTTGATGGTGAGAACACCCAGGACGAGGCTGATGGTAATCCATGTCCTCTGTGTTAGCGTTGTTGTCAGTTGAGTCACCCCAGGTAATGTCATCCACATGAACAACTGCCTCTTGTTCTGCTGCAGCTGTAAAATAGTACAAAATGTTAAGACAGTAATTGTTAAGTACATGCTAAATATAGCAATGGAGTAAAACTTAAAACTTTTTGTGACGTTCAAAGTAATTAGTTTTACCTTGTTCTTGTCTATGCTGCAGTCTTTCATTCCTCGCTGCTTGCTGCAGGGATCTTGTCTCAAAAATCTTGTCATGACCAGACATATGACCTTTTCTCTCAGTCTTTTGGTCTTCGTAGAACCTGATATCCTCATCTTTCTTCTCTCTGGATAACAGTCTGTTGTTCTGTATTTCCTGGATTGCATCTGGAGCTCCTATATTGAACAGGCTGTCTAATTCCAGCACAAATGCTCCTCTTTTTCCTCCAGGGTTACTTGCTCTTTCTTTGCTTTTCACCAGAGCACGATGTTTCTCATGTAGTTTCATGAAGAGCTTCATTGCGTTGTACTTGGTCATTGTCTTGATCCTAGCCATCTGCCAGAATGGGATGATAGATTCAACTGTTTCATATGCAAGGTCTTGAACCATGGGCCTCCCTGCATTTTCCGGTAAATTCTGAAGATTAAGGAAATACTGGAACGCCTGTCTGTTGGTGGGAAGCTGGGAACCACTGATAAAAGCTGAAGGGTATCCAACCAGGAAAGTTTCAGTGAGAGATCTGGTAGATGGCCCAGTTGACACCTGCCTGTGGACAGTACGTGGAGGTTCTGAGATATCAACTGTGCGCCCACGGAGCTCCCTCAGCTCCTTGCTTAATGCCATTGTGAAGTTGTAACTTGTAGATGGTTTTCTAGATTCTGATTGAGTTTCTGTTGTTTCCTGAAAAATGATAGATAATTATTATTATTATTATTATTATTATTATTATTAATTATTATTTATTTATTATTATTATTATTATTATTATTATTATTATTATTATTATTATTAATTTTATGCTCTTTCATTTGATACCTAATTTGTTGCTCTATCTTGTTTAGATCAAAAGTTAAAGTGCAAAACATAATTCAAGGGACCCCGGAATTGGCGCTTTGGCCGATTTCAAGGCAGAAAATTTAAAGCTCCATGCGGCAATGCTTCCCAACATCCTAGGTCAAAATAGTTGTGATTTTCGGCTTTTTCAGGTCAAAAAGCATGGGAAAATGTACAGAAACCTATGAAAATAAGAAAAAGTTGATTTTTGAACAGGCCTAGTGGGATGCCCTCACCCGCTAAAGGGAAACCTCACCTAAGCCTTAACCTAAGAAGGAGAGAGAGAGAGAGAGAGAGAGAGAGAGAGAGAGAGTTCTTTATTCCACCGAGTCCGACGCATTATGAACGTCCAGGGGCCAAGCAGCGGTTATATAGAGGGTCGTGAGTTGCCAGATATCACTTATTTATATATGGAGAGGTTACCAGAGATCACTATATATTTATTTAGATGAGTTGTCAAATAATGTTTTTTAATTGTTCAGGTATACCTTATTAGGGTGAGTTGCTAGATACCACCATTTATTTTAATTTTATTTACATGAGTTGCCAAATAGTGTTTTTAATTATGTTCAGGTATACCTTATTAGGGTGAGTTGCCAGGTTGCGTCATTTATTTTAACTTATTTAGACGAGTTTCCACTTATTTATTTATTTATTAAAGGCAAGAACGACTTTCTCCTTAAAGTTGTTCAGCAAGAGAACTAATTATTTAAACGATTCCCAATATTAACAATAAAAGAAATACAGTAGACAATTAATCCATGGCTTAGCAAAAGAAATCGTTCATCTTAATATTAATAATAAAAGAAATACATAAGACTCTTTATATTGTACATTATTCCAATAACATATTCTCTAAGAATAATATTCAATTTACCTATAATTCATGAAACGCTTTCATTTATTCTAACACCTTAGAATGTATACTGTGTCTGTTTACTTTTGACAATCCTTTCTATACACCTTCTATATTTTTTATAAACCAAAATCCACGAAATCAAGGAGAGGATTCCTTTATTCATTTGTTTTCAAACTAATTTCAAACAAAAATATCAATACACACTTTATATATATAAGAAAAACAATAATTATTTTAACTAACTTCACCTAAAGGGTCTATTTACTTTTTGTCATTTCCTACATTTTTTTCGTTCATCTTATTAATTCTTTCGATTTGAGAAATCTATATACATACACATTTATATTAAATTTCCCATATGAAAACAGGTTTAATAATATGCCGTAGATATACTAAACTGTATATTAAATTTGGTAATAAACAATTATTCTCATAGAATATCATTTATTTTCACATTATGTTGAGACGAGAAGGTTTGGAGGCAGGAACGCATAAGGCTCACACCTGGCTAGCCCGAAGCTATTTGAAGACCACAAAGGTCCATTTGGCCTAATTTCACCCCAAAGACACACATGTTGCTACTTTCTCTCTCATGCGTTTGTTTTTCTGTTACTGTATATAAATGTTTTTATATTTTATTAACTTCGTTGTTTATATGTCTTATTTTTCTTTGCATACAATTTGCATGGTATCTTCTTCAAAGTTATTGTCTCTGTTACTGAAATGAAATGAATGAATGAAAATGAAAAAGTGGAAAGGTTCATTATTATTATTATTATTAATACTATTACACATTTTTTTTTTCAAAATTAACACATGCACTTTGGAAGTACTCTACAAGTGGAATTGAATAAAATTACTTTTGCTAGTGAAGGTAAAACTGAATTTAAAATTCATATATATATATATATATATATATATATATATAGAGAGAGAGAGAGAGAGAGAGAGAGAGAGTCGAGAAACTGAACACACACACACACACACACACACACACACACACCTCATTTACCGAGTTTGTTTATGATGGTCGTAGTCACAACAATTTTTTTTTTTTAAATATAAAAATGGATCGAAAAGAAAACGGTACATCCCACAAGTACTGAGTACCGAGTGAATCAAAATAGTACATGCGGTCTCTATTTTTAACACGAAGGTCAAGCTTATCGCCCCTCCTTTCGAGTTGATCTGATGAAGTGGTGAGTTGGCTTCTTTTACTCTTCACTTCACATAGGTACACCCGGCTCATCGGGGATTGTATATACACCAAGAAATTACAATGTCACCATCCGGACTCGATCTCTCAACCACCGATCAGCACCCCATCGTCTTAACCACTAGGATACCTAGGGCGCCCATTTATCTACCAACCCAACCAGACATTCATTTTCACGAGCTAAATACAATTTAATCACATTCCTACGCGAGAATTGACAAGTAAAAAGTAAAGCCGAATACATGAACCAGAGTTGAGGATCGAATAGTATGACCGCAAATAATTATAATAATAATGTAAAATATTGTCGTGATAGAGATGGCAAATGTTGATCAATATTGCAAAGGAGTGAGGGATATTGCATAAAGTGGTGAGTTCTAAAATTGGGAAACCGAGAATAGTATGGGCGCAAATATTAATGCAACTATTGTCGTGGTAGAGATTTGCAAGTGCCAGTACAAATGTCAGCATTAAATCTACGGAGAGAAGATAAAGTCACCATTGATCGACCAATCAGGACGTCCAAAGCGTGGGCCCGTTATATCGGTGTTACGAATGACCAGAACTGCAAAGCATACTCCAGGGAACCAGGGAATTGTACAGAGAGAGCACAATCTCCTTGTTTTCGCCTCCTAATATAACCCTATCTGTTTCTCTGTTTGTGGTATTTACTTTACCTATAAGTTCTTTGGCGCGTGCAATAGACTACCTTCAGAAGAGGAAAACAGTTCCTCTGCGGTTCAGTTCAAGAAAATGGATAGGCCGAACCTTGCACAGTATTTGCAGTGTAGGAATTTTTTTTTCCTGGAACCGTAACCTCTGATGCATCCTCGGTATGCGATGCATTACTCATCGAGGTACTTCTTGTCCTTGTAACTCCCTATCTTTCATGTACACTTTCCACATTGTGTCCGGCAACTAATACAGATACTCTTTCCAAAATTGTTGTGAAAGAAGCTTTATGCAAAAGTGTAATGAACAAAGAACAGCTTCAGAGTTCATTCACACCATGCGTACACTTATCTCGTGTACACAGTTAGTGGAAAATAAAATGTACCAATGAAACTCTAGACCAACGGTGGCCAAACCCCGGCTCGCGAGCTCGCATGCGGCTCTCGAGGTTGTTAACTGTGGCTCGCGAGACAATCTTGGTATTTATTGTATTTATCATAAAAGACAAAATTCATAATACAAATATAATTTTTTTTCACATAATAAAAAAAATATGAAAAAAAAACAAGGAAAAATTTAATCGACAATAAAATGCGTCATGTGTACGACAATTTCTTTTGCGTGACAGGCACTAAGCGGGATAATTACGTAATTAACACCAATCACCACTCACCAGTGTCCAGCACCCCTCGAGCTACCCTGCGGGCTGCGTGTAGTAACAAGTGAGTGTGTTTTAAAATTTGCTTCTTAGATCAAATAGTGGCTATTTTTCTCAGCTATACAAGTGAAAGTTATACAACCCCTTAGTTGATTAAAATGACTGAGCGGACAAAATGTAAGAAACGGAAATATGAAGAAGAAAATAGAGTTTTTAAACAGGAGTGGGAGGAGAGCTTTGCCTTTACTGTTAAGGGTGGGAAAGCTGTGTGTCTTATCCAGAGGTGGGCAGGACCGAGTTCCAAAAGGACCGAACTCCAGGAACTCGGTCCTTTTTAAGGACCGTGAGCGGGAAAGTCGGTCCTTTTCTCGGTGAGGACCGAAATGAGGAGCGACGGTCCATTTTTAAGCAATTCCGGACGGTCTTTTTTTAGTGATTTTAGTGTGTTTAGTGATTATTTGAAGTTCTAAAGAAGATGGATCGTTTCCTCCAGAAGACTCAGAAAGAGACTGAGACTGAACTGAAACTTGTTTCAACACCTGGAGGAGACGAAGAATCTACTGATGTTAGTGCTTTCTCAGCGAGAGGCCTGTAAAACCCTTCATCTTCAACAAGGACTCGTTCCCCAGCCCGGCGTTGAAGGACTTGTTCATCAAGTTTAACACGCCTATCCCATCCAGTGCCGCCGTGGAGAGGCTCTTCTCTTTGGGGAAGGACGTCCTCAAGCCGAAAAGGTCAGGGCTCAGTGACAGCCATTTTGAAATGCTAGTCTTCTTCAAGGGAAACTCAAGCATTTAACTTAATAACTTTTTTTCATCATTTATGTATTGTATTAATTATAATTTACGTTAATAAAATTAAAGATTTCCCGTGTCTTTAATTTCATTTTAATCAAATTTTTCACTTATTTTATATATAAGGACCGAGGACCGAGTCGTTCCTAGGTCCTATCTTCAGAAAGGACCGTGACCTGGACCGTCGGTCCAGTTTGAGGCAAGGACCGGGACCGGGACCGTCGGTCCTTTTTGAGGCCCGGGTGCCCACCTTTGGTCTTATCTGCCACGTGGCACTCAATCACTTTAAAGCCAGTAACTTAAAGCGTCATCATGAAACTAACCATAAAAATTTTATTACGGAATTTCCTCCCAAATCAGAATTGCGGAAGACTAAGTTAACAATGTTGAAATCTAGCCTATTTGCCCACCAAACTGTACTTTCATCATTGTGTAAGACAGCTGACTTAACCACTGAAGCTAGTTTTGTTATGGCATGGAATATTGCTCGTGCTCAACTTCCCTACAGTAGTGGAGAATTTGTGAAGAAGAATATTGCCGATGTTACTGCAATTCTCGCTCCAGATAACACAAAGCTTCGAGAACAAATAACAAGTATTTCTATTTCTCGCCACACTACAGAGAGACGTATTTACCAGATCAGTACTGAAATTACATACTCGTTGAAGAGTGATTTGAAGAATTCTGTTCCATTCAGTTTGGCCCTCGATGAATCCACAGATATTAAAGATAACCCTCAACTGGCGATATTTGTTCGTTATATTGCTGGCGATGGAAATGTGAAAGAAGAACTCTTGGACTTAATGACCCTAAGAGAAACCACCAGAGGGGTTGACATAAAGAACGCACTTGACGAGGCATTATCAAATGCTCAAGTACCATTGAATAAACTTGTCAGTGTTGCAACAGATGGAGCACCAGCTATGGTAGGACAAAATGTAGGCCTAGTTGGGCTCTTGACACGCGATCCCAAGTATCCTGTGTGTCTCTTTATTCACTGTATCATTCACCGTGACCATTTGGTAAGCAAGTACTTTAGGTATGACAATGTTATGAAATGTGTTCTAGAAATTGTGAATTTCATTCGTTCAAATGCAAAAACGCACCGAGCGTTTAGAAATTTTATCGAGGAGCTGGATCTTCAAGATAAGCCAGATGACCTTTCATTCTACTGTATTCTAAGGTGGTTATCAACTAGTAATCTCCTGAATAGGTTTGTAGCACTGTTGGAGCCTATCATTGATTTCTTGAAAGGAAAGGGAAAGTCATACCCACAACTAAAAGATCACGAATGGGTGCAGGATCTGATGTTTTTTACTGATGTAATACAAAACCTTCAAAATCTAAATTTGGCACTTCAGGGAAAGGATAAGGTCACTTCTGACCTTACACAGACGGTTTTCAGTTTCCAGAATAAAATATAGCTCTTCCAAAAAGATCTAGTAACAAAAAAATTTGACCACTTTCCCCACCTGAAAAACCGAGCAAACACTTTTCCTGATATTGAAATAAAAGATAGTAAAATGGAGGAATAAAAGGTAAATTGGAAGGACGAATTGATGATTTTCAGTTCAGGTTTGATGAACTAAAGAAGCAAAAACCATGCTTCGAATTTCTTGTAAATTCTTTCCTGATTGATGTCATCAACAATGGCTGTCCTGTTACCACACCTTTTGTTACGGAAGCTGCTTCAATACAAACCGAACTTTTGGAGCTACAGGAGGACGTGGGTTTAAAGTTGATACATAAAAGCTTATCTGCAGTTGAGTTTTGGAAGCAAGTACCAGAAACAAAGTATCCTCACCTCAGGAAAACCAGTTTCCGACTTATCTCAGTTTTTGGGACAACTTATTGCTGTGAAGCACTCTTCTCGGTAATGAAGTTTGTAAACTCAAAACATCGTGCTGCCCTCACTAACGAACACCTGACTGAGCTTCTTCTTACCGCCTTAACATCACATCAGCCAGACTTTAAAGCGTTAACAGCCAAAATGAAGACCCAAACTAAGCCTTCTACAAGCAGTAATTAAACAACTTAATAATGTGAGTATAACTATATGTATATGGATATGTTTTTAATAATTAAATTCTTTTTACAATATTTTGCGGCTCTCGTACATCTGAAAAACGTCGTATGTGGCTCTTGGGTCCAGGAAACTTGGCCACCCCTGCTCTAGACTCATTTAAAATAACCTAAAGTAAGCATATATCTTCCCTCAATTTCGTGCAATTTTTTTCTACAACACATTCTTTCATCTCTCCTTGGGCTATCTCGTGATGGGAGGCCGTTCTCTGCGCCCAGATGATGTAGTGACCCGTGGTACGAGTGAGTGCCACGTAAAACTGTAGATCCCCTTCGTCAAATGACCTTAGATATTGCGAAGGGAGTTAAACAGTCCCACATCAATCAATCGACAGAATGCACTGACGACGCAACGTCGTATACATCCGGTTACAACAACCAAATATGAATTATATGACAACCAAACCTAATGGTTACTTTGATTACGACACAGTTGGATTGAAGTTTGTAACCCAACCACGGTTAGTGAATTAACTTTTGGATTAACCTCTTGGACTAGTTGTGCAAATTATTTTTTTTATGTACGTACGTATGTATGTATGTATGTATGTATCTACGTATATATGTATGTGCAGCAGTTATACGAGTACATTTTATGCATAAGAGACAGGTTTGTGGCTGAAGATATGCTAATAATTTTTAACTAAACGTAACTATTGTACGCAATACGATATTTTTGTGACCCCTTCTAAACTATTTTCTGTTCTTATATATAAATGATTTTGTCATAAATAAATTTATACAAATAAATTATATTAACATAGTGATGGTATGCATTGTACAAATTATACCATTGTTGCGAGTTATCATTTAAACTAAACATACTTCTAAAATCGACATCGTTGAACCCGTGTAAGAACTTGAAAACCTCGATGAGTTGACCGTGCAGCCTCCGAGTTTCCAGTGAAAACAATAGGATGCCCATTTATCTACCAACCAACCAGACATTTTCTTGCATTTTCACGAACTAAACACATTTTATTCACACTCCGGCACACTATTTGAGAAAAACATGTGCCCATATTTTTCCTTTTTGCCTAGCAAACGATACTCGTCTCTAAATTCTATTAAATACTCACGCAGACCTTTAGCCACAACCTCACTAGAAACCTCGTCATGATATATATTAATGTAGTGGTAAAAATACTTAAGATTCTCCATGATGACAAGATTTACATTCTCAGTCGCAGGGTACGAGTACTCGGTATGATGCAACATGACATAATATCGCTTGTCACTCCACTCATCAACAAGACTCACTAACAATATCCGTTGCTTCTCTTCTGCACGTGTTGTTTCTTCTACTTCACGGTATATGTAAGCTTTTATAAAATTTAGTCCTACAACATAGTTCAATACATCGCTTGTACCACAAAATCCTGCAATGCTCTTGGTTCAATGTAGCCTTAAAAGCATCAAAGGATGGTAGAATAGCGGTCTTTCAGTGTTCACCACATCTTCACACTTTACCGAATATCACTTCATAAAACTCGAGTACGCAATATTAAAGGTAGCCATCACTATTTTTCGTCTACGTGAGAAAATACACGTCTGAGAACCATGGCATGCAGCGGTCAACTGAGCACGCAGGGGTAGAGATATGCCCAGGTAGTAGCAGGAGTCACGTGACCGATCATACAGTGGGCGTAGCTTAGGACAGATAATTCAAATGATTGAATTTATTAATAGCTTACCACCTGTTAGTTTCTGAGAGAAAGAATAAGCGCGAGATAACCCATTATAAAAGCTACGCTAGGAATTCCTGGGGTACTGGGGCACAATAGTATCCCGGGTAGAGTTTAAGGGTTAAACTTACAAAAAACTCATAATAATTTTGATACTACGATTTCAAGGTTTTACGCACTTCTCTGTTCATAGTTAAACATAGGCGTAAGTTTTCTCTAAAACTGATATTAAGTCAGTTTAAAACTTAAGCTTACATAATGTTTAGTTAACTTTAAACTTGCTTTTTGTTATGAATAGGGTTGCCAACTCCATGAAGTTTGAAAAAAAGGACAAGAACATCAATTCCAATATACTGTCTACAAGGTTAGGGAAAGAAGTAAAATTTTATTTATAATTTATTGCAATTTATACTGCATGCTTTTTTAGTGCATATTTTCTTAAAGTAAATATTTTTATTGATATACAGATATTGACCCATTGAGTCATGCACTGACAAAATTTATGGTAACAATATTTATTTTTAAATTTATACTTTTCCGCTACACGGAACGTTAACATTTAAGTGAAGAAATGAATTTATAAAATGTTACTCGACTTAAGACTTTATAATTATTTCTTTTTAAACAAAAGTTTTGTTATAAAACTGTTGTTTGGAACAAGTTTGTTATCAGAAAAAGACAAATGGCGTCCTTTCCGAACTCAAGAAAGGACAAGGACAAAAATCTACAAAAAAGGACTCCTTTTCAAAAAAGGACGGTTGGCAACCCTAGTTATGAATTAAAACCAATTACTTATTTGAGGTTTGATAGTTCTTCCTCTTTCGAGCTCTGTTATCTGAAAGCTCTTCACTCTGTGGTCCTTAAGGTTTTCAATCATATTTATTAATATTGTCTTTAAAGGATAGGACGTAGAAATGAATTCTTACTGTGATAACTTTGTTCTCAAATGAAAGGAGTAAAGTTTCTTTAGAGGAGTATTGAGCTGGTGAAGGAGTGAGTAGGTCTTCTCTTACAAATCCCACTTTTATAGTATTCATTCTTGAGTGAAATCCTATCACTGCTAAATTTTACATACAAGTTGTATGTCAGTTAGGCATTTGAATGAAACGTTTTTGTCACACTGAATTCGATGTGTAACATTAGTGTAACTTCTCCAGATTTATATATATATATATATATATATGAAAATTATTTCACGAAAGTAACACGTGAAAAATATTTATGATGAATAAAACCACGAAGGAAAGGAAACACAGATGGTGCTCAAGCGCTTTCGTCTAATGACATCCTCAGGAACACTGAAGTTCAAAAAGAATTACAGCCTATATATAGGTTACAGAAAGAGAGAAAAAAAAAATATATATATATATATATATATATAATAAACGGAAAAACGAAATTAAAGGATTGTGGAAGTGGGCACACAAATTTATAAGAAAAACTATCGATTTTTAGCACAAGATAAGATTTGTTTCCAAACAATGTTATAGATAAAAAAAAAAATATATATATATATATATATATACAAATTTATACTGGAAATCTGCCCAAGTTTTAGCACTCTGCTCTTTTTGTATATAAAAATTGAACAATTATCGATTTTTAGTACAAGATTAAAAGATTTGTTTCCAAACAATGTTATAGATAAAAAAAAAAAAAAATATATATATATATATATATATATATATATATATATACACACAAATTTATACTGGAAATCTGCCCGGGTTTTAGCACTCTGCCCTATTTTTTGGATATAAAAATTGAAAAATAAAAGTTATTAGGGTGGCATACCAATTTTTTACCAAAGATTTAGCGTTCTACCTTTCTTATCTAAATCTGTTCTGAAGGAATTCCAAACAACAGGATCGAGTTGAAAAAGACCTTTTGTTAGAAAATCTAGAAGAGGAAGAACCATTGTTGTCCCAATGCGATATGATGACTAAGCTGATTGATGCAGCATTGCTTGTATATATTAAGTTAAGGTGTATATATATATCCATCTCATAATTGTAAGGTTAGTGAAAAGTTAACTTAATTTAGAGCTAGCATTTTTGAGCTCTTGTGGCATCATTGTTTGGTCACACTGTTGGCATCATTTTGGGGCGCTGCGCGTTCTTTCTACTCGTTTGTGGGATGTCGTACGTACAGTGTGTGGTCTGTTAGAGAGCTCTCTTGCAATTCAGTTTGGTTGTTTAGATACAAGATTGTTGCATCGTGCAATAGTCCAGGTTGCGTTGTTGTTGCAAGGTTGAGAAAGAAGACCATAAATAGTACCCCTTTTGTTTATATTAAATTCATGTAACAAAGGTCTAAGGTAGGCCCGCATCGAGTCAGCAACCCTGAGGTAGGACCTAATAGGATCTCAAATCCGTAAGTTTTAATTTTAGCTTAACTTGGGCTGTAGGTAGCACTGGCCCTTTAGAATTTGGCCGTTCACGGCTCAGCTGGGATTTTGAACCCAACAAATAAATAAATTAACATGGTCCTTCGAACCGGATTCTACCCCAAAACTGAGTCAGTGACTATTTTTCGGCAAAGTTCTGATTGTGCAAATTGTAGCCCAAGTTAGGCCTAGACGGGTTGAGTATTATTGAATTAAGGTCCCAGGGTAGAAAGTTTGGTCGCCCAATTGCGAAACTTGGCCAGTCGTCTGTCGTTGTTTTGGCCTACATTTTACCGGTTTGGTTAATTTTCGGTTATTATTGAATTAAGGTCCCAGGGTAGAAAGTTTGGTCGCCCAATTGCGAAACTTGGCCAGTCGTCTGTCGTCGTTTTTGGCCTACATTTTAATGGTTTGGTTAATTTTCGGTTATTATTAAATTAAGGTCCCAGGGTAGAAAGTTTGGTCGCCCAATTGCGAAACTTGGCCAGTCGTCTGTCGTCGTTTTTGGCTTACATTTTACTGGTTTGGTTAATTTTCGGTTATTATTGAATTAAGGTCCCAGGGTAGAAAGTTTGGTCGCCCAATTGCGAAACTTGGCCAGTCGTCTGTCGTCGTTTTTGGCCTACATTTTACCGGTTTGGTTAATTTTGGGTTATTATTGAATTAAGGTCCCAGGGTAGAAAGTTTGGTCGCCCAATTGCTAAACTTGGCCAGTCGCCTGTCGTCGTTTTTGGCCTACATTTTACCGGTTTGGTTAATTTTGGGTTATTATTGAATTAAGGTCCCAGGGTAGAAAGTTTGGTTGCCCAATTGCTAAACTTGGCCAGTCGTCTGTCGTCGTTTTTGGCCTACATTTTACCGGTTTGGTTAATTTGGGTTATTATTGAATTAAGGTCCTGGGGTGGAAAATTTGGTATTCCATACTGGTGTTTGGTTAGTACGCCACCCAGCAATTCAGTTTATTTGAAAGTAAAATTTGCGTTTGATCAGTTTGGTTAAGTATTTCTGCCAATTCAGCTCATTTGGTATTGAGCCCAATTGTTGTTTGCATTGAAGATGAGTGCATCTGAATTGAACAAATTTATAAAAAGGAGAAGCGCCTACAAAGGTCTAATTACAAAGGTCATTGCCACTATAGATTCTGCCATAGAGCAAGAGGATTTACGCTTAGTGACTGCGCAGCTTTCCATATTAGAAACTAAAAAAGTTGCTCTAAGTGAGGTAAATGTTAAAATTGAGGCTCTTATAGAAGAGGATGAAATAGAAAATAACATAATTTACTTTGAAGAGATTATTGATGATATAATTAAAGTAGGCCTCCGAGCAAAAGAGTTTAGCAGCTCAGTACAGTTAGAGACCAGGTCTAATAATGAAACACAACACTCAACAAATGATGTTTGTGAAGTTAAGGTTAACAGATCTGTAGTTCAATTACCGAGGCTTGTACTCAAACCATTTTCTGGGAGTATTCAGGAATGGCAAGGATGGGCAGACAGTTTTCAATCAGCAGTTCATTCTAGTCAAGTGTTAAGTGCCGTGGAGAAGTTTAATTATTTGCGGTCCCTCTTGGAAGGGGAGGCAGCAAAGACTATAGCAGGATTAGCATTAACAGAGGCTAATTATAATGTGGCTTGGGATATATTAAAGAAACGGTTTGGTAAGCCAGAGATCTTAATTAAAAGCCACCTCCGTGCACTTTTAGCTATACCTCCTGTTAATAATCCTAATAGTGTCAAGGAGTTACGGCAGTTATATGATGAATTTGAAATTAGAACTAGGTCCCTGGACAACTTGGGTGTAGGAATGGAAAGGTATGGTATAATGTTGGTTCCTACACTGGAGTCTAAATTGCCTAGCTCAATTTTGCTTGAATTAAGTAGGGGACACTCTGCAGAACATGTGTACATCCCCCTTCAGCAGATGTTAAGTCTTTTAGGCACATAATTAGCAAGACGAGAGGGAGTTGAGTTTGCACAGTGGGATGGTAAACAAGGGGACAAAGGCAGGCACAGCACCAAAGTTTCCACAAAAAGGAATAGCCCAGGTACAGTGTCAGCTCTACATGCATCCTCTGAGAATAAATTAAAGGGAATCAAGGAATGCATATTTTGCGAAGGCAACCACAAGTCATATAAATGTGAGGTGGCTGAGGCGTTACCCCTTGAGGAGAGAAAGGACAGGGTAACTAAGTCCACAGCATGTTTTAAATGTTTTTTGAAAGGTCATAGAGCAAGGTTTTGTAAGTTTAAAATTTTGTGCAAAAAATGTCATGGTAGGCATCAGCCATTATTGTGTGAAAACACTCCTAGTAGGTCTACCCCAGAAGTAGAGACATCAGTGGCACATGCCACTGCTATGCAAGGGAGTAAAAGTAAAGGGAGATTATTGGATGCTACATGGTAGTTATTGCAATGAAATGGAAGTTAAGGCTCTTTTTGTTAAGATTGAGGAGAACAGCCATGGTCTGGAAAGGCATTTGAAAGCGTTTTGGGAACTTGAATCTATTGGCATAAAGGACAAATAGGCAAGTACAGTGAACAATGATGTTTTAGAGCAATTTGAAAAAGGGATTGGGTTTAGAGATGGTTGCTATGAAGTTGGCCTACCATGGAAGGATTCTTGCAAACCCGGTTCAAACCTTCAGCTAGCTAATCGGAGGTTGGAGACTTCATTGTACAGGCTAAGAAAAAATGAGTTGTTAATTGAATACAATGAGGCCATCCTAAGTTATGTAAGGGAGGGCTATGCTGAAAGGGTGCAAGGTGAGCTGGTGAGCCAGGAGGCACATTATCTGCCACACCATGCAGTGGTACGGCGAGACAAAACTACCACCAAACTGAGGGTAGTTTTTGATGGCTTAGCCAAGGACAAAGGTGGTGTGTCCTTGAATGACTGTTTGGATGCTGGGCCAAATTTAAATGCAGATTTATTTTCCTTGTTACTGAGATTCAGGTTTGGAAGAGTAGCATTGACTGCAGATGTGAAGCAAGCCTTTTTGCGGATAAAGTTAAAACCAGAGGACAGAGATGCAGTAAGGTATCTGTGGGTGGATACGAAAGACTTGTTGGAAAATGAACCTAAGGTTCAAGCATATAGAATAAAGTCAGTGTTGTTTGGCCTCAGCTCTAGTCCATTTCTGTTGGCAGCTACTATGCAGTACCATTTTAAGAAATATTCTGAAGTCTATCCTAACACTATTGAACACATAAGGAAAAATTTTTATGTTGATGATTTGCTGTGTTCCGTGGATAATACAGAAATGGCTAAACAGATATTCATGGAGGCTAGAGCTATAATGAGGGAGGCTGGCATGGAGCTTAGAAAATGGCAGACCAATCATTCGCAATTACAAGAGTTTATGAGTCATTCCTGTGTAGTACCTGATGCAGCAGAAAGTATTGAGGATTCTGGTATTAAGGAGTTGTGGGCAATAGACGCAAAGGTGCTAGGCATTGTTTGGCAGCAAGATGATGATTTGTTTACCCTCAATGGGAAATCTTTAGTAGAGCTGGCTGAGAATGAGACAAGGTGGACAAAACGTACAGCTCTTAGTTTGGCTTCAAAGGTCTTTGATCCTCTTGGATTCCTGGCTCCATTTGTGATAAAGTCAAAAATTTGGTTTCAGAGCCTCTGGGAAATTGGACTTGGTTGGGACCAAGAGTTATCTGATCATATGGTGGTAAGGTAGAAATATTGTTCAAAGAATTGGCACATCTTGGAGACATTGAAATCCCAAGATGGTACTTTGGAGAGTTGAACAATAGTCCAGACAATTTGGAGCTGCACATCTTTTGTGATGCAAGTGAGGAAGCCTATGCAACTTGTATTTATATAAGAGGCGCATTGCAAGAGGAAGTAAGTTGCAGGTTGGTTGCTGCAAAGAGCAGAGTAGCACCTTTGAAAAGGCTTTCTGTTCCAAGGTTGGAATTGATGGGTGCAGTTATTGCTAGTCGGCTTGCAGTTATAGTGCAAAAGTCTTTGGCCCTCTCTGAAATTCCAAGCTATTATTGGACAGACTCCACTATAGTTTGACACTGGTTAAGAAGCCAGGCAAGGAAATGGAAACCATTTGTTCCCAATAGGGTGGAGGAAATTCAAGCGCACACAGATCCCAAGCAATGGAAGCATTGTCCAGGCACCCAAAACCCCGCTGATTTACCAACACGAGGAATTTCAGTGAAAGATCTTGCACAGTCAAGTTTGTGGTGGAATGGGCCGGAGTGGCTAAAACTTGGAAGTGAAAACTGGCCTTCTAATCAGCCTATTGTATGAGAATGCCAGGCTGAAGAAGCATGGGTGAGTGAGGTGAGAAAATGCGCTGTGAACAGTTGTCAAGTTATGCAGCAGGACCCCATATTGAGGCTTGAGGACATTAGCAGTCTGAAAAGATTGTTAAGAGTGACAGCATGGGTATATAGATTTACCAACAACATTAAGGGAGAAAGAAGAAGGGAAGGAATTCTGAACAGTAATGAGATTCAGCAAGCCAGGAAATACTGGGTGGTATATATGCAGAAGGAAAAATTTGGTGAAGAGAGAGAATTGCTCACCAGCCATCCATTACAGGTTCTGCCAACACATTCTGCGCTCAAGGGTTTGGATGTGTTTTTGGATCAGGATTTATTGAGAGTAGGAGGTAGACTACAGTTTTCTGGGCTTCCAGAGGAGAAAAGACATCCAATTTTGCTACCTTCTGGGGGGCACTTTGTGGGCCTTTTGATCCTGGACACTCATCATAAGCTGTTACATGCTGGAGTTAGAGAAGTGATAATAGAGATTAGACAACAATTTTGGATTCCCAAAATTAGACAAGTAGTAAAAAAGGTCTTGCATAAATGTGTGGTTTGCAAGCGTTGGAGTGCAAAGCCTTATTATGAAAAGGTGGCTCCACTTCCAAGAGAACGGTGTGTCTATACTGCCCCATTTGATGTAGTGGGAGTAGACTTTGCAGGGCCAGTCTATGTGTATGAGCGAGGGGAGTCTAACAAAGGTTATATATGTCTTTTCACCTGTGCTACCACCAGAGCAATCCATTTGGAGTTGGTAAGCAACTTAAGTAGTGATGTATTTCTTTTGGCCTTTAAAAGGTTTGTGAACAGAAGGGGTTTCCCAAATAAAATCATATCGGATAATGCAAAAACCTTCAAAAAGGCTGCAAAGGAACTCCAAGAAATTTGGTCCTTGCTTAAAGAGGAAGGATTCCAATCCTACTTTTCACACCAAGGGGTACAGTGGGAGTTTATTGTTGAGAGAGCACCATGGTGGGGAGGATTTTGGGAATGGCTAGTGAGAAGTGTAAAGTGTCCTTTAAAGAAACTTTTAGCTAATGCTCATTTGAGCAAAGAAGAATTCTGCACTGTTTTATGTGAAGTAGAAGCAATGGTGAACAGTAGGCCTATCACTTTTGTTTACAACAGTATGCAGGATGCAGAGCCATTGACACCAAATCATTTTCTTTGTGGTAAACGATTAACATCAAGCCCCAGTGTGCCAGAAGACTTGCAGCCTATCCAGAGCACTCAAGGAGAGTTAACCAGACGGTTCAGGTACCTTGAAGAGCTACAAGATCAGTTATGGAAGAGGTGGCAGATGGAATACTTGCCAGAACTCAATTATTACCCATCAGGCAAGGTAAAGGGCTCCAATGCAAATTGTATCAAGGTGGGAGAAGTGGTAATGATTGGGGATGAAAGACCAAGGCAATGCTGGAAGCTTGGCATAATTGAAGAGTTGTTTGTTGGCAGACAATTTAGTTAGGTCTGCACTGGTAAAGACTTCAGGAGGAAAGTTAAAGAGACCTATACAAAAACTCTATGCTTTAGAAATCAGCAAAAACACAGATAGTCAAGATGAAACATTTGAGTTACAGCCTCATGGAGAAGGCTTGGCTAACCTTGCAGAAGGTAATGACAATAATGCTTCTTGGGTGGGGAGTGTTAGAAAATCTAGAAGAGGAAGAACCATTGTTGTCCCAAGGCGATATGATGACTAAGCTGATTGATGCAGCATTGCTTGTATATATTAAGTTAAGGTGTATATATATCCATCTCATAATTGTAAGGTTAGTGAAAAATTAACTTAATTTAGAGCTAGCATTTTTGAGCTCTTGTGGCATCATTGTTTGGTCACACTGTTGGCATCATTTTGGGGCGCTGCGCGTTCTTTCTACTCGTTTGTGGGATGTCGTACGTAGAGGGTGTGGTCTGTTAGAGAGCTCTCTTGCAATTCAGTTTGGTTGTTTAGATACAAGATTGTTGCATCGTGCAATAGTCCAGGTTGCGTTGTTGTTGCAAGGTTGAGAAAGAAGACCATAAATAGTACCCCTTTTGTTTATATTAAATTCATGTAACAAAGGTCTAAGGTAGGCCCGCATCGAGTCAGCAACCCTGAGGTAGGACCTAATAGGATCTCAAATCCGTAAGTTTTAATTTTAGCTTAACTTGGGCTGTAGGTAGCACTGGCCCTTTAGAATTTGGCCGTTCACGGCTCAGCTGGGATTTTGAACCCAACAAATAAATAAATTAACACCTTTGCTTATGTTGAAGTTATTTGTTAGTTGGATAATGGCAGATTCAAGAATATTTCTATTAACAATGTTGCTAGAGTGGAATAAAACTGAAGCATTATTCCAATCAATACAGTGGGATAACTCTGACAAATGGACAAAAAGGGCACTGGACAATTGTCCTGTTCTAACGGAATATTGATGCTGTTTTATACGTGTGTGCAAATCCTTTCCCGTCTGACCTATGTAAAAGGAATCACATTGTTTACAACCAATTTTATAGATAATGCCTGAATTATTGGTAGGGCTATTTTTTACTATGATATTTTTCACAATATTGTTATATGAAAATACTACATTAATATCCAAAAGTTTAAATACATTAGCAATGCCTAAAAAGCCCGGGAAAAATGGAAGTACTAAAATATTTTTTGACAAAGAACGAGTGTTATTATTGACGCGATAGAAAGTTCGTTTTGCCTTGTTGAGACAAAATTCCATAAACGCAGATGGATAACACAGATCACTTCCAATACCGTTGATTTTTTCTAATTCGGCATCGATGTATTCCGGACTGGCGATCCTAAGGGCGCGGAGAAACATTGAAGAAAAAAATGGCCTTCTTAGTGGGGGTGTCATGTCCCGAGTAAAAGTGTACGTAGGACAAATTGTTTGTTTTTTTCCGATAGATACTAAACTTAAAACCTGGGCTTTCCCTATGTACACGCACATCCTTTTTTATTGTTAAAAAACCTTCGGCTTTACAAATTTGTTACAGTCTCGCTTGTTTTGAAAAACAGTGTAATCTCCCTCAGTATTTGTTTAACATAGTTAAAGGCCTCGTTTATAGTGCGGCGAATAGTAATTACGAAGATAACTTTCCTAAACGTTTTCGCAATAGCCTCTCACAATTGAAAAAAGATGGGGAGCTCCATATTACTAAAGCAGACAAGGCTAACACCATAGTTATTATGGACAAAGTGGACTACATCAGAAAGATGAACGAGCTTCTCCAGGACCCCGCCACATACAGCAAACTTAGGAAGAACCCGCAGGATGACGTCATCAAATCATTTAATAGCGGCTTGAAACGCATTCTCAAAGATCATAAGGACTTAATTCCGCTTTTCATGTCCACTTCACCTTCTCTGCCCTACCTTTACGGTCTCATTAAAACCCACAAACCTGGCAACCCTATGCGCCCTATTATTAGCTCGGTGGGCTCTATTACTTATAAACTCTCCAAATGGCTTGTCAAAGTCTTGTCCCCCATTCTTGGAACTATCTCTGATTCACATGTAAAAAATTCCATGGATCTTACTGAAAAATTGAATAATGCACGTATTGAAACTAACGATAGATTGATCAGTTTTGACGTTTGTTCATTGTTTACAAAAGTGCCGATTGACGATATGCTTGACTTTCTCTCCCAAGAATTACGTAAGTATGACCTGCCACTACCTTCACACATTGTTTTGGAACTTATTAAGCTTTGCATCAAAGACTGTAAATTCACTTTCAATAACGAGTATTATCAACAAGTTTTTGGGATGGCCATGGGCAACCCCTTGTCGCCCCTCCTCTCCAATATTTATATGGAGTTTTTCGAAATTACTTACATTCCGAGAATCCTGGGGGTTGGCATCCCTTGGTTGCGGTACGTCGACGATATTTTGTGTATCTGGCCAATGAATCGTGACCTGGATAACTTCCTCCTTCAGTTAAATGATCAAGTCCCCTTTATTAAGTTTACTTTAGAAGTGGAACAAGACAATTCAATCCCATTTTTGGATGTGCGTGTACATAGGGAAAGCCCAGGTTTTAAGTTTAGTATCTATCGGAAAAAAACAAACAATTTGTCCTACGTACACTTTTACTCGGGACATGACACCCCCACTAAGAAGGCCATTTTTTCTTCAATGTTTCTCCGCGCCCTTAGGATCGCCAGTCCGGAATACATCGATGCCAAATTAGAAAAAAATCAACGGTATTGGAAGTGATCTGTGTTATCCATCTGCGTTTATGGAATCTTGTCTCAACAAGGCAAAACGAACTTTCTATCGCGTCAATAATAACACTCGTTCTTTGTCAAAAAATATTTTAGTACTTCCATTTTTCCCGGGCTTTTTAGGCATTGCTAATGTATTTAAACTTTTGGATATTAATGTAGTATTTTCATATAACAATATTGTGAAAAATATCATAGTAAAAATAGCCCTACCAATAATTCAGGCATTATCTATAAAATTGGTTGTAAACAATGTGATTCCTTTTACATAGGTCAGACGGGAAAGGATTTGCACACACGTATAAAACAGCATCAATATTCCGTTAGAACAGGACAATTGTCCAGTGCCCTTTTTGTCCATTTGTCAGAGTTATCCCACTGTATTGATTGGAATAATGCTTCAGTTTTATTCCACTCTAGCAACATTGTTAATAGAAATATTCTTGAGTCTGCCAATATCCAACTAACAAATAACTTCAACATAAGCAAAGGTCTTTTTCAACTCGATCCTGTTGTTTTGAATTCCTTCAGAACAGATTTAGATAAGAAAGGTAGAACGCTAAATCTTTGGTAAAAAATTGGTATGCCACCCTAATAACTTTTATTTTTCAATTTTTATATACAAAAAATAGGGCAGAGTGCTAAAACCCGGGCAGATTTCCAGTATAAATTTGTATATATATATACTGTATATATACATATATATTTTTTTTTATCTATAACATTGTTTGGAAACAAATCTTTTAATCTTGTGCTAAAAATCGATAATTGTTCAATTTTTATATACAAAAAGAGCAGAGTGCTAAAACTTGGGCAGATTTCCAGTATAAATTTGTATATATATATTTTTTTTTTTTTTTTTATCTATAACATTGTTTGGAAACAAATCTTAATCTTGTGCTAAAAATCGATAGTTTTTCCTTATAAATTTGTGTGCCCCCTTCCACAATCCTTTAATTTCGTTTCTCCGTTTATTGTATATATATATATATTTTTTTTTTTTCTCTTTCTGTAACCTATATATAGGCTGTAATTCTTTTTGTACTTCAGTGTTCCTGAGGATGTCATTAGACGAAAGCGCTTGAGCACCATCTGTGTTTCCTTTCCTTCGTGGTTTTATTCATCATATATATATATATATATATATATATATATATATATATGCTAATAGCTCTGGCTGATGAATTTATGTTAACACAAGAAATAACAGAAAACACAAGAAAAACAACTACATAGATTTGGTGATCACAAACAGCTCCTGGCTCATATTTGTGCCAGAAATCGTGCAAAATCTGTTCTTCGAGTCGCCAAAATTTCCTTCATTAGCCATGCGTGGTGGTGCTTCCAGGCTTTGTCAAAATAAAGGACGACAATTTCTGAAAAATTCATCTCTGTTGCTGCCGGCATTAGAACAAGTAAAGTTAAACCAAGGTTTTTTTTCCCATTAGTAGTAGTAGGAATAGAATATGGAATGTATAAAATTAACAATATAAATGTCTTTCGCTTTTAATCAATGCTTGTTAACCATGTGCTAATCTCTTTATTTTTCTGTTCCGTTGTACGTATGTATATATTTTCGTCACTCGCCTTCTCCATTCCCCAACGAGGTGTACTGCTGAATACACGAAAGGACTTAGAAACATTTCTTCTTTTTCCTTGTGGTTTGCATCATTCACTCATTTCATGTGTTTAAGTGTGAAATTCACCCTAAAGAAATGTAAGTTAGGTTAGGTTCAGTTAAGTTACGTTAAGAATTAGGCATTTCCTTAAGATAATATTGGTATGACTACGATATTCGATCCCTGTACCTTTGTTCCTTCCACAATGATCTCACGAAGATGGAATTCCAATCTATTACTTCCATGCTGGATGCAACATCTTCCCAGTTTATACCTTCGGTGTGAAAATTAAAAATTTCGAATTTTCTTCTTTCTGTTGTTCGTTTTCCTTCCTTTCTTCTTGCTTTTATATTAGATGATATTTCAATAATGTTTTGATCCGATATTATAGTTGGGGGTATCTCTACATTATCTATTAGGTTGCTGTTGTGTGTGATTACCAAATCTATGCAGTTGTTTTTACTTATGTTTTCTGTTATTTCTTGTGTTAACATAAATTCATCAGCCAGAACTATTAGCATTATATATACAGGGTGTCCATAAATGTTTACCCTGAAAACAGTATGCTCTCATGTTTTAATGACGAATCTTACATCCGTTTTCTTTTTGCAGGTGATCTCGTACACGCATAGAGTTTCTGTGCTGGTGTGTTTCGTCTACCGCATTCGCCGCTAGGAGCGCTGTAGTAGCTGTTCAGTTAAGATGGCGTCTGTGACAGAGAAGGCACAATGTGTTGTGTGGCTTGCAGAAACAAAATCTCCTGTCAGTTTCAGCGAAGGTTCAGAACAAAGTATGGAAAGAATCCACCTGATGTGAAGTTAATTAAGTCGTGGATGAAAAAATTCTTGGAAACTGGAAACGTGGAAAAGGGAAAGAGCAGTGGTAGACCATCAGTTTCCGATGGGACGGTGGAAAACATTCAAACTGCTTTCACACGGTCACCAAGGAAATCGGTGAGACAAGCTTCATGCCAACTAAAGATACCGAAATCTACGGTGCACAAGGTGTTACACAAACGTTTGAAGTTACACGCCTACAAGGTACAAATTGTTCAAGAACTGAAGCCTGATAACCGTCCAAAACGTGAACAATTCGCTATTGACATTTTGAACAGCATTGACGAGGATAATGACTTCTTGTTACGTGTCTGCTTTTCAGACGAGGCTACATTTCATCTTAGTGGTAGAGTCAACAGACACAATGTGCGTATTTGGGGATCGGAAAACCCACGTGCCGTAAGGGAGCATATTCGGGGCAGTCCGAAGATCAATGTCTGGTGTGGACTAATGCATGACCAGATAATTGGTCCTTTCTTCTTCGCTGAGAACACTGTTTCCGCAACTGTGTACCTGGATATGCTCACCAATTACGCCATCCCCCAGCTGCAGGACAGGCAGCCAACTGTCATCTTCCAACAAGATGGGGCACCCCCTCACTGGGCGCATGTTGTTCGTGAAACTCTTGACGCAACATTTCCAAATCGATGGATTGGCAGGGACGGGCCAATCCCATGGCCCCCAAGATCACCAGACATTACCCCGCTGGATTTCTTTCTCTAGGGTCATGTTAAAGATTTGGTTTATGCAACAGTTGTTCCAGATATCAAGACATTGCGAGAACGCATTTCGGATGCAATTGCAACAGTTAACCCACAAATGTTGGAAAATGTGTGGCGTGAGTGTGAATACCGTTTAGACATTTTACGTGCAACTAGGGGTGCACATGTGGAAGCTTATTAAGTTCATTAACTGTGTATCAAAACTTTGTATGTTTATCTACCTATGATTAAAACTGTTTGAATAAGAGTGTTTATTTAAAAGTCATAGCATAATTTAATCAGGGTAATCATTTATGGACACCCTGTATATCAATCTGGAGAAGTTACACTAATGTTACACATCGAATTCAGTGTTACAAAAACGTTTCGTTCAAATGCCTAACTGACATACAACTTGTATGTAAAATTTAGCAGTGATAGGATTTCACTCAAGAAATGAATACTATAAAAGTGGGATTTGTAAGAGAAGACCTACTCTCTCCTTCACCAGCTCAATAATCCTCTAAAGAAACTTAACTCCTTTCATTTGAGAATAAAGTTATCACAGTAAGAATTCATTTCTACGTCCTATCCTTTAAAGACAATATTAATAAATATGACTGAAAACCTTAAGGACCACAGAGTGAAGAGCTTTCAGATGACAGAGCTCGAAAGAGGAAGAACTATCAAACCTCAAATAAGTAATTGGTTTTAATTCATAACAAAAAGCAAGTTTAAAGTTAACTAAACATTATGTAAACTTAATTTTTAACTCATCGAGGTTTTCAAGTTCTTACACGGGTTCAACGATGTCGATTTTAGAAGTATGTTTAGTTTAAATGATAACTCGCAACAATGGTATAATTTGTACAATGCATACCATCACTATGTTAATATAATTTATTTGTATAAATTTATTTATGACAAAATCATTTATATATAAGAACAGAAAATAGTTTAGAAGGGTCACAGAAATATCGTGTTGCGTACGATAGTTACGTTTAGTTATAATTTGCACAACTAATCCAAAAGGTTAATCCAAAAGTTAATTCACTAACCGTGGTTGGGTTACAAACTTCAATCCAGTTGTGTCGTAATCAAAGTAACCATTAGGTTTGGTTGTTATATAATTCATATTTGACCGTGCAGCCTCCGAGTTTCCAGTGAAAACAATAGGATGCCCATTTATCTACCAACCAACCAGACATTTTCTTGCATTTTCACGAACTAAACACATTTTATTCACACTCCGGCACACTATTTGAGAGAAACATGTGCCCATATTTTTCCGTTTTGCCTAGCAAATGATACTCGTCTCTAAATTCTATTAAATACTCACGCAGACCTTTAGCCACAACCTCACTACAAACCTCGTCATGATATATATTAATGTAGTGTAAAAATATTTAAGATTCTCCATGATGACAAGATTTACATTCTCAGTCGCAGGGTACGAGTACTCGGTATGATGCAATATGATATAATATCGCTTGTCGCCCACTCATCAACAAGACTCACTAAAAATATCCGTTGCTTCTCTTCTGCACGTGTTGTTTCTTCTACTTCACGGTATATGTAAGCTTTTATAAAGTTTAGTCCTACAACATAGTTCAATACATCACTTATGCCACGAAATCCTGCAATGATCTCGGTTCAATGTAGCCTTAAAAGCATCAAAGGATGGTAGAATAGCGGTCTTTCATTGTTTACCACATCTTCACACTTTACCGAATATCACTTCATAAAACTCGAGTACGCAATATTAAAGGTAGACATCACTATTTTTCGTCTACGTGAGAAAATGCACGTCTGAGAACCATGGCATGCAGCGGTCAAATGAGCACGCAGGGGTAGAGATATGCCCAGGTAGTAGCAGGAGTCACGTGACCGATCATACAGTGGGCGTAGCTTAGGACATATAATTAAAATGATTGAATTTATTAATAACTTACCACCTGTTAATTTCTGAGAGAAAGAATAAGCGCGAGATAATCCATTATAAAAGTTACGCTAGGAATTCCTCGGGTACTGGGGCACAATAGTACCCCGGGTAGAGTTTAAGGGTTAAACTTACAAAAAACTCATAATAATTTTGATACTACAATTTCAAGCTTTTACGCACTTCTCTGTTCATAGTTAAACATAGGCGTAAGTTTTCTCCAAAACTGATATTAAGTCAGTTTGGTTGTTGTAACCGGATGTATACGACGTTGCGTCGTCAGTGCATTCTGTCGATTGATTGATGTGGGACTGTTTAACTCCCTTCGCAATATCTAAGGTCATTTGACGAAGGGGATCTACAGTTTTACGTGGCACCTGTACCACGAGTCACTACATCATCTGGGTGCAGAGAACGGCCTCCTATCACGAGATATTCCAAGGAGAGATGAAAGAATGCGCTGTAGAAAAAAATTGCACGAAATTGAGGGAAGATATATGCTTACTTTAGGTTATTTTAAATGAGTCTAGAGTTTCATTAGTGCGTTTTATTTTCCACTAACTGTGTACACGAGATAAGTGTGCGCATGGTGTGAATGAACTCTGAAGCTGTTCTTTGTTCATTACACTTTTGCATAAAGCTTCTTTCACAACAATTTTGGAAAGAGTATCTGTATTAGTTGCCGGACACAATGTGGAAAGTGTACATGAAAGATAGGGAGTTACAAGGATAAGAAGTACCTCAATAAGTAATGCATCCCATGCCGAGGATGTATCAGTGGTTACGGTTCCAGGGAAAAAAATTCCTACACCACAAATAGTGTGCAAGGTTCAGCCTATCCATTTCCTTGAATTGAACCGCAGAGGAACTGTTTTCCTCTTCTGAAGGTAGTCTATTGCACGCGCCACAGAACTTATAGGTAAAGTAAATACCACAAACAGAGAAACAGATCGGGTTATATTAGGAGGCGGAAACAAGGAGGTTGTGCTCTCTCTGTACAATTCCCTGGTTCCCTGGAGTATGCTTTGCAGTTCTGGTCATTCGTAACACCGATGTAACGGGCCCACGCTTTGGACGTCCTGATTGGTCGATCAATGGTGTCTTTATCTTCTCTCCGTAGATTTAATGCTGACATTTGTACTGGCACTTGCAAATCTCTACCACGACAATAGTTGCATTAATATTTGCGCCCATACTATTCTCGGTTTCCCCATTTTAGAACCCACCCCTTTATGCAATATCCCTCACTCCTTTGCAATATTGATCAACATTTGCCATCTCTATCACAATATTTTACATTATTATTATTATTATTATTTTCGGTCATACTATTCGATCCTCAACTCTGGTTCATGTATTCGGCTTGACTTTTTACTTGCAAATTCTCGCGTAGGAGTGTGATTAAATTGTGTTTAGCTCTTGAAAATGAATGTCTGGTTGGGTTGGTAGATAAATGGGCACCCTAGGTATCCTAGTTGTTAAGACGCTGGGGTGCTGATCGGTGGTTGAGAGATCGAGTCCGGATGGTGACATTGTAATTTCTTGATACATACAATCCCTTATGAGCTGGGTGTACCTATGTGAAGTGAAGAGTAAAAGAAGCCAACTCACCACTTCATCAGATCAACTCGAAAGGAGGGGCGATAAGCTTGACCTTCGTGTTAAAAATAGGGACCGCTTGTACTATTTTGATTCACTCGGGACTCAGTACTTGTGGGATGTACCGTTTTCTTTTCGATCCATTTTTATATTTAAAATTTTTTTTTTTGCTGTGACTACGACCATCATAAACAAACTCGGTAAATGAGTTCCAATATACTTCTGAAAAATTAAACCTATGAATATTATATCCATATAGAATAAACAAAACTTTCTTTCTTTCTGTGTGTGTGTGTGTGTGTGTGTGTGTGTGTGTGTGTGTCTTCAGTTTCTCGACTCTCTCTCTCTCTCTCTCTCTCTCTCTCTCTCTATATATATATATATATATATATATATATATAATATATATATATATATATATGAATTTTAAATTAAGTTCTACCTTCACTAGCAAATGTAATTTTATTCAATTCCAATTGTAGAGTACTTCCAAAGTGCATGTGTTAATTTTCAAAAAAAAAGAATGTATACCGTATTTTATGCCTCATAAGACGCTACAAGTGGTAAGACGCACCCAATATTTAGCAAAGAATATTTAGGAAAAAATATTTCGAAGATTTATCAGCCTGACAAAAAATATATTCCTATAACTTTATTAAAAGAACATTAAACAAAACTATAGCATACTGAACCCTGAAGTGATTTTTGGAGATGTTTTTCAGGAATAAAGTAGCGTCTTATGAGGCATAAAATACGGTAATAGTATTATAATAATAATAATAATAATAATAATAAACCTTTCCATTTTTTCATTTTCATTAATTCATTTCATTTCAATAACAGAGACAATAACTATGAAGAAGATACCATACAAATTACACGCAAAGAAAAATAAGACATAAACAACGAAGTTAATAAAATATAAAAACATTTATATACAGTAACAGAAAAACAAACGCATGAGAGAGAAAGTAGGAACATGTGTCTTTGGGATGAAATTAGGCCAAATGGACCTTTGTGGTCTTCAAATAGCTTCGGGCTAGCCAGGTGTGAGCCTTATGCGTTCCTGCCTCCAAACCTTCTCGTCTCAACATAATGTGAAAATAAATGATATTCTATGAGAATAATTGTTTATTACCAAATTTAATATACAGTTTAGTATATCTACGGCATATTATTAAACCTGTTTTCATATGGGAAATTTAATATAAATGTGTTTGTGTGTGTGTAGATTTCTCAAATCGAAAGAATTAATAAGATGAACGAAAACAAATGTACGAAATTGTGAAGACATTTTGTATATAACTATATATATATATATATATATATATATATATATTATATATATATATATAAAGTGTGTGTTGATATTTTTGTCTGAGATTAGTTTGAAAACAAATGAATAAAGGAATCCTCTTCTTGATTTCGCGGATTTTGGCTTATAAAAAATATAGGTGTATAGAAAGGATTGTCAAAAGTAAATAGACACAGTATACATTCTAAGGTGTTAGAATAAATGAAAGCGTTTCATGAATTATAGGTAAACTGAATATTATTCTTAGAGAATATGTTATTGGAATAATGTACAATATAAAGAGTCCTATGTATTTCTTTTATTATTAATATTAAGATGAACGATTTCTTTTGCTAAGCCATGGATTAATTGTCTAGTGTATTTCTTTTATTGTTAATATTGGGAATCGTTTAAATAATTAGTTCTCTTGCTGAACAACTTTAAGGAGAAAGTCGCTCTTGCCTTTAATAAATAAATAAATAAGTGGAAACTCGTCTAAATAAGTTAAAATAAATGGCTCAACCTGGCAACTCATCCTAATAAGGTATACCTGAACATAATTAAAAAATAGTATTTGGCAATTCATGAAAATAAAATTAAAATAAATGGTGGTATCCAGCAACTCACCCTAATAAGGTATACTTGAACAATTAAAAAACATTATTTGGCAACTCATCTAAATAAATATATAGTGCCCTCTGGTAACCCCTCCATATATAAATAAGTGGTATCTGGCAACTCACGACCCTCTATATACCGCTGCTTGGCCCCTGGACGTTCATAATGCGTCGGACTCGGTGGAATAAAGAACTCTCTCTCTCTCTCTCTCTCTCTCTCTCTCTCTCTCTCTCTCTCTCTCTCTCTCCCTCCTTGTTAGGTTAAGGCTTAGGTTAGGTTTCCCTTTGGGGGGTGAGGACATCCCACCTTCTCCCCCAAAGACCTCCTCCTTCTCCTTTCTCTTCCTCTCTTAGGTTAAGGTTACCCCTTTGGGGGGAGGTCATCCTCCCTTCTCCCCCAAAGCCCCTTCCCTCCCCCTTTACAGCATTGATTTGTTGCATAACTCTTCCCCTTCATTGCCTACCCCCCTCCCCCTTCATTGCATAACCCATCCCCCTTCATTGCCTAACCCTCCCCTTCATCGCATAACCCCTCCCGCCTTTGTTGCATAACCCATTTGCAACATTGATCAACATTTTCAATTACAATGCAACATTCTTGCACTCGTCCATTTTTCGCCCATACTACTAATGTATATAAATTGAATGCCATCATGTCTCTAATAATGTCTTAATTATTAAGAAAAAAATTTCAACTCGGGCTCAGAGCGAAATGCTTGATAAAGTCAAATTATTATTCTGGTGATATATTGCATTTGCACATGTTTTTTGTTTCCATGCACGTCAGACTACGAGGATCGAACTAGTCATCGAATGTAAAGTTGACGGTGCTGGCCTATATTTTTTTTCCATTGTATGACCGTATACGTGTGACTAGAGTTTTTTTTATTAAATTACTCCTTACATTTTATTACCTATGGAGGACATAGTGGTTTCTTTAAAAGAAAAACCTTTTAGTAGAAGAAACGTTGCAGAGCAAAAACAAATTAAGAATGGACGCCCAGTGCCAATTTTAAAGGCTAAAGTGGGAAACCGGTCTTTTCAAAGCAGTTGGTATAAATAAATTGATGAAAAACTATATTGTTGGCCTTGTTTACTTTTCCAGCCCAAAACAAAACAATCGTGGACATATACTGAATATGCAAATTTTAAAAACATTTTAAGTGACAGTCATTATCATGCTAAGTCATTAAGTCATTTGAATAATTATCGAATGAGCACTTAAAATATGCAAATGACGTAGTATGTCTGCATATATCATTGCTCCTATCAGCTATGCTGGCTCATAGCTATATCCCTGCAGAGTTCATGAGGGTACATATCTTGCCCCTGGTCAAAAATAAGTACGGAGACATTCTGTTCAGCAATAATTACAGGCCTATTGATATCGCTTCCTGCTTCTCGAAATTACTAGAAAAACTTTTGTTACGCCGACTAAATGATTTCCTATGGACATCTCCTAATCAGTTTGGCTTTAAAAGGTCCCACTCAACTGACCTGTGTATCTATGTACTTAAAGAAACAATATCTAAATACATTGACAGTAATTCAACTATATATAGCTGTTTCCTAGATATAAGTAAGGCATATGATAGGGTGAACCACAATATTTTATTTGCAAAACTAGAAGACAGGAAGGTTCCCATGTACATATTAAATTTATTGAAATTTTGGTATTCCCACCAATCTTTCACTGTTAGGTGGGGCAATGTACTATCCGAGTGTTTTGGCTCCTCTTGTGGGGTGTGACAAGGCTCCTTGCTCTCCCCTATGCTGTTTAATGTGTATATCGACGGATTAATTGCTTCACTTAATGAGGCAACAGTGGGATGTTGTATAGATAACACAAGGATAAATAACTTAGGTTATGCCGATGAGGGCCACTGGTTGGTCCAAAGACAGTTGGTTGCGATACTGAAGGAGAATTGGAAGAGGGATGATAGATTGTTGTACCCTTGGATCAGGTGGCGGTACATAGGATTTAGGAAGGTTAGATTGCTGTACCTGTATATGAGATGAAGGTACAGAAGATTGAGGAGGGATAGGTTGCTGTACCTCCATTTGGGGGTTAATAAGTCCCTCTGTTAAAGGTCTGGATCGGTTACTAAAAGTCTACGAAGTGTATTCGCAGAAACATGATATTCTTTTTAATGTTACAAAAACTAAGGTTATGCAATTTCAGCCTAAAAGCTGTAATCAGCCAGCTGATATAAGGTTTAAAATGAATGGTGAAGTAATTGAGGAAGTACAAGAGTTTAAGTATTTGGGTCAAACTATTACCAGCTCCTTGAGTGATGACTCGGATATAAGAAAACAATCTCGAAGCCTTTGTGCTAAAGCGAATATGACCATAAGGAATATTCGATTCTGTACAAGTGAAGCTGAAGACACTCTTTCTTACTTTCTGCAGTAATATATACGGACAGCAGCTGTGGGTGAATTATAAAAAAGGTTCTGGCAGAACTCTAAATTTGCTGTACAACAGGTTTTTTAGACTCTTACATAAATTACCCCCGAGATGCTCAGCTTCGCAAATGTTTGCTACCCGCAATGTCCCGAGCTTCCCGGAGGTAACAAGACGTGCTCAACACAGTCTAATGCAAAGAATTAAAAAATCAACCAACCCGATCATCCAAGATATCCATGAGTCCTGCCTTTTATCGTCTAAGCCAGTGGTTCCCAACCTTTTCACCACCAAGGACCCCTTTTATTTTTATTTTTTTCCCACGGACCCCTGTTTTTGAAAGATTCCGTCTACCCAACAAACTGTTTTTATTAACTAATAATTAACTTTTTTCACATTTTTCGCTATCAAATAAAAGACATATAACTGAGTATGCAATTAAAATACAGCGTATTAAAAAAGTATTAATAATTCCAGCCAAGAGCAAGGAAACTTGAAATTTTAGCCTGAGCGCCCTTATCGTGGGTAAATGTACAATTTCCATTGGAGCCTTTCGAAATATTGAAAGCTCACGGACCCCCAGTACTACCTTCGCGGACCCCTTGGGGTCCGGGGACCCCAGGTTGGGAACCACTGGTCTAAGCCATGGACTTCTTGGTACGAAAACGTCTGTTTGTAGCTCCACTTAACTTCGACATTACAGTAGTATTTCTAATCAATTGTATATATTTCTATCCTTAGTATATGAACTGTCATTGTATTAATAATATTTGTCATATGGACTATAGTCTGCCAATAAACCTTTTCATTTTCATTTCATTTCATTTTCAAAAATTACAAATGTCTGAAAGCTTTTGGTAGAGTAAGTATTGTGTGCTATTAATAGTGCTGTTAAACTCAAAAGAGAAAATCACAACAAATTAGAAGAAAATAGACAATATTGGAAGCATTTAGCAAATGTTGTTCTATATTTGTGTAAACAAGAACTTCCATTGCGTGGGCACGAAAAAGGAAACAGAGCCTAAATAAAGGTAATTACCGAGAACTCTTGACCTATTTTGCTGAAATGGATAGCGTTTTTGCAACAAGGCTTTCTACTAAGGAAGGCTCAAAACAATTTTCAGGAGTGTAAAATACAATTCAGAATGACTTAATATTTGCAGTCGATAAAGTAATTGAGAATGTGATTCGTAATGAAATTGAAAATGTTCAGTTTATTTCAGTCCAAGCAGACGAAACAACAGATTGTTCGACATACTCACAACTTTCCATTGTAATTAAATATGTTTGCTAACATAATATCAAACACAGTAGTCATATAGTGACGCTAAAATTAAGTTAATCTGCACATAAATTGAATCTTATGATAAGTAAGATATCAGACAAAGTTAATGGAATTAAAATGTTCTTTTCAAATTTGCGTGCTTTCAATAAATTTACATCTTCAACCACGAAATGCAAAACTATTTTTAGAGATATCAATATTAGCATCCCAAGCCAATATGAAACTAGATGTTGCTATAGGACTAGAACAGTGTCAGCTGTGAAAAAGCAACCTGAAGTTATGAAAGATGCATTTGAGAGTATTTTAGATGACAGTGCAAGATGGGATGAGATACTTTTAATGAAGCTGAACGCCAACTTCTAAAACAGAATGATTTCACTTTCATGTTTTTTACGAACTCTTGAAATTATCTTGTCCCAAGCCGGAAAACTAATTGATGTTTTACAATGCAAACAGCTTGACATGGAATTTGTCCGGCAAAAAATAAACAACTTTATCAACTTCATTGAGGGTACACGTAATGATGCTTCGTACTGCAACATCTTCCAAGAAACAATGAGAAACATTGGAGAATCAAAAGACTTGGATTCTTCCCAAGAAAAAAAGTTTGAGGCAACAAAATGAACTATAAGGCGATATATTTTTAAATAAGTGATATGCTCGCGTCGCTGAGGGAAAGATTCGACTACATACAAGAATTCACATTTTTTGAGTTGATAGATGTGGCGAAGTTTGGAGAACACACGAAAACTTTCCAATGCACCACCTAAATAGTTTACGATTGAAATACCCAGACATATTTTAAATAAAGTCTCTAGCCCGCGAGTTGAAATACTGTATATTTATCGGGACAATGAGTTCAAAAACCGTAAATCCGCAAATGCAATTTTACAACTACTTCATGAACTAGGGTTATTGACTGCAATGTCTGAAACTACTAAGCTAATTCAACTACTTCTTACGATACTTACTCATAACTTCCGCAACAACCGAAAGAAGTTTTTCTGCCCTCGACCGAGTGAAGTCATATTTAAGAAGTAAGAATGGCTTTCATCTCGAGCTCGAATATCAATTGAAAAAAAAAATCGTTATCGATTTAGAGCAGAAGAGGGAAATACATGATAGAATATTAGAAGAATTGCTTTGAAACCAAGGCTTTTACATTTTATGTTCAAATAAGGTAAATATTAAATTAATTTTTTAAAAGTAGCTAAAGTTGTATTAACACAATCCTTGCAATTGGTGTGCAGAGTAGAAATTTGGAAACCTAGCCCGAGTACCCTTAAAACCCTGGGGTCGCCACTGATATATATATATATATATATATATATATATATATATATATATAATGAACAGGAACACCAGAGAAAATACAAACATCCTTCAAGGTTTAATAATACCAACGTTTCGGAATGCACTAATTCCATCTTCAGGGCTAAAACAATAAAATTCCAAATCACATACAAAATTACAAAATACAAATTGCTTAATAACAATTTAAAATAAACTTAAAAAAAATTATAAAAAGTAGCTAAGAAAATGTAAAACATTAAAACTAAAAGGTAAATAAATGTGAAGTTAAAAAGTTAAAATTATAAAAAGTAAAAGCATTAAAACTGAAATGTAAATAAAATAAACTAGTACCTTAACCAAAACATAGCAGATCTATCGATGATTCGTCAGAATTTAGGTCTGGTTTTAGTTTATAAATAAACAGAGACTCCATAATTTTAAGCTTAAGGTCAGAGCTTCCAGCAGCAAGTACGGTGAAATTAGACTGTGAAATTGGGTGGTTATTGTTGTGCGAGTGATTACGTATGAGAGAATTAGGTGGTTTGCCAAGGGGTAAATTTGTACGGACCGATTTACCGAGATGTTCGTAAATACGAGATTTTAAATGTCTTTTAGTTTTACCTATATATGACCCCATACAGTGGGGATGTTTGTATTTTCTCTGGTGTTCCTGTTCATTATTAAACTGCGTTTTCCACGCCACCAATCAATAGCCGATATATATATATATATAT